>JAZHYW010011042.1:0-109073 GCA_037355805.1 Ixodes ricinus | reverse complement strand
TTAGAGCGATAAACCCCTGTTCCGGTCTGCACTCGAAAGTGACCCCCATAAGGGCGCTGCCATTGTACGCAAATCTGACCCCTCGTCACGTCACCAAACCAAATACGTGACGTCACAAGAAAGATGGCAGCGCCCATGCAGCGGCTGGCCCCAGCTGGGCCGGAGCATTGGCCGGAGCTTGTCGGATGCTTTGTTCGTTGTCGTTCGTCTCGGCGAGTTGATTTCAGACGCGGAAGCCGTCATATGAGGCCGGTCGAAAACGACTTCAGAGTTTGCGTGGCGTCTGACGTAGGTATAACGTGAAAATATGGAGGAACGGTGTGGATTTCGCTGGTGACCGACTGGGATATTGCCACGAAAGAGACAATCGGCCCTACGTTGCTCGGACCTCGGATTGATTCGGATACCGCTAGGATAAATATTGAGGCGACGTTTCTGTGCTCTCGTTGACCATCGGAATCTTCGAGGTCTGCAGTGAAGCGTGTGCAATATATTTGGATACACAGTTTAGTGACGGAAATTGCGCGAGTCGTGCTTGGCAGTGTGCAAACGTAGTGCCACTTCGTTCAAATGACTGAAGGCTCACTTTGGTTGTGCGGTGCACCGGAGAGCTGCCTTGAAGCTTGTAGTTCCCGTGCCGTGCTAAATGATACTGTGCTGCTTCCCAAATTGTTCCGGCGTAGACGTGCACTTTCACGGAGCACAGGTGCGCGGCGCACCGAAGAGCTGCCTTCAAACTGGTAGTTCCTGTGCCGTGGTTTAGGTGGTGCTGTGCTGCTTCCTAAATTGTTCTGGCCTAGACGTGCACTTTCACGGAGCACAGGTGTTGCAGTTGGTAATGATTCCGCTGGCCTGTCGCACAATTCGTCGATACAAAAGTTTTATCAACACTCGTTACGCGAATTGCAAGCTGTATGGACATTTCATCGCGCGCGTAACCTACCCAGTCCATCCGTTCACGCCGCTTTGCGACGACAGTCTGCAGCGGCTCACTACCAAAAAAGTGGTCCCACATCCATTTCAGTTCAGCTCGTCCACAGCATTCGCCAAACCCCGAAGGAGACGATTTATTCGGACAGAATGCCACTAAAGCAGTCGGTGCAGTTTCTTTAGTGATCAGGATAGACTATTTTCTGTCTGTTTTGTTATATTGTCACGGATGCTTGCTCCAGTCCTTTTTTGTATCAATATTTACTATTCTGAAAAGTTCCAGGCCATGCTCAGCTGTCATCGTATGTTCTGGTGGAGGTGCTGCGCACTTTACCCATAGCCCTTCACTCTGTGTCGACCCTGGCGGCTCCTCAGCCGAGTTGCCCGATAACAAGACACGGGTGGCGGATTATCCCGCGTCTTAAACCCCCGGCGAGCCGGGAATCAAGTCCTATCCCGAGCCCGGCAGAAAAACCGCAAGACGAGCGAGTACCACAAGGACGAACCTCGGAAATTCACCACGAAGAACCTGAAATCCGAGCCAGTCGCTGCTGTACCAGCAAGAACCACCGGAATTCGGTCTTTTGCCAGAAAACCGAAGCTGACTAAGCCAACAATGACAAGCCTGTAGCAGCAAACCGCGTCCGCTTCCATCATCGTTTGCATGCCCGATGCACCTCGCACCAGGCACGTAGCCAGGATTTTGTTTCAGGGGGCCCGCCCATGACAAAATGCTGTATGAGGGGGAGATGGGGGAGGAGGTCCCAGCAAAATGGAAGATTTCGGGGGGTGCCCGGGCCTTATGGGCCTCCCCCTGGATACGTGCCTGCCTCGCACTCTGATGCCCTTTCACGCAAGGTGTATGAAGACGTCGAGAACTGGATTGAAATTTATGACCGTGTCGCCCGCCACAGTGGGTAGACGGACAACCATCTCCTGCAGAACCTATACTTCTCATGACAGAAACTGCCAGGCACTGGTTTGAGAACCACGAATCGTCCTTAACGTCGTGAAAAGCTTGCAAGATCGAGCTGAAGTGCACGTTTATCAGCCAACATTGACGAGAGAGAGCCGAATTCCCGATTCTGTCCAGGACACGGCCCCAACGAGAGCATCACCTCCTTTGTGGAGGATGTTTTGCGCCTGATCGAGCACCCACGCCAACCATGAGGCTGCAGAAGCTAAGAATCCCATGTCCCTCATGTGAGGGACAACACCTTCGACAGCTTTGTCCGCAACCCCACGACAACAGTCAAAGGGTTCATGTTACCGAGGCTTCCAACATTGAATGTACACTGCAGGCCCGAGCCTGTCAATATCAACAACTCCCCAGCGTCTCGATACTCGAGTCGTTCAGCTGCAACTTCGACGCCAGCCTCCCAGGCATCCGCGACATCATCCACAACGTTTTCCGGGAGGAGATCAGGAAGCTACTTTCTGCCATCAGTTGCCCGGCTATTATTTTGATTGCCGAGATTGTTTCGGAACAAGTTGGACAGGCAATTCAACTGGAGACTTTTTCGAGCGAAGCGGCATCTGACGAACCGAAGGCGACTTATGCCACAAAGTCACGACGATCGCCACCGGCTGCCCGTTACTATTCGATGCCAATTCAACGATACACCCCAACGCCGAAGCATTCATATATGCCCGAGCTTGCTGCATTGATGCAGAAAACTACCAGGAAAATTTGCGGATTAGAAGCCAGCCCTGCAGCTTCAGTGCATCAGATGCCAGTGGCCGCACATGACGTATGATTACAAGACGCCATCAATCGGTCAAAGTTGCCACTTGACCAAACTGAACACCGACGTGCCAGGAGCGTCATTCGACAACAAGCAGCACAGGTACTATGACTGAACGCCTGACACGAGACTGACGCAGAAAGAACTCGTTATGGAATCATTTGCAAAGAACCAATAATTATGTAATCAAGTGGAAATAAACATATTTGATACACTAACCAAACAAACATATTTCCGCTCGCCTTTACGCCTTCACAGTCTATACATAAAGAATTGTGTTTACCGTGCGTGCTGGACCTTTTGAGGACACTCGCATCTCTGACCCCTCAATATTAATTAATGGGACATACCAGACTGGCAGACTGGTTACATTGGGCTGCACTCGTTTCACGTCTCCTGAACACGTGGCACGTCCGAAAACCAACTCCGTTGATGTGAAAATGTTATTTATTAATTTATTCCCTCCAGAGGTTTTTGTAGGCATTCCAAAGAGGATACTTAAAACTACACACATGATAACAATAAAGCACACTGCTGTAACTTGTTAATTGTAAAAACAAACACACCTCTGAGCATCTAGTTTAATAGTATGTGTTGATGCATTGCTTTATAGCAGGACACTTCCTATACGTATGACAAAATAGACCCTTTTCAAAACCCCATCAAGCAACACGACTGTCGCCATTTTTTTTGGCGTAAAGCACACGAATGGGCCCCAGTTCACGTCGAACGGTAATGTAGCATTCAAGTCCAATAGGCGCTCAGCCGAGTTCACAGTGATGGCGGACATAACACTCTTGTTGAACAAATGCCCAAAGTATGAAGGCCTTGGGCAATTAGAGTAGTCGCTACTGTAATTCG
The DNA here is from genome assembly GCA_037355805.1 of Ixodes ricinus. Lineage (NCBI taxonomy): Eukaryota > Metazoa > Arthropoda > Arachnida > Ixodida > Ixodidae > Ixodes > Ixodes ricinus. Next base: position 105,537 of record JAZHYW010011042.1, on the reverse strand, counting down.
TTCCATCACAATTTGGGAAACGGCAAAGGCTACTGTCTCGGTGAGTCAATATGCACGTTGGAGAGAGGCACATGACAACATATTATTAGAGTGCTCGTCTGCACTGATTTGTCACACACCTTCACTCCTCTCTGATTGGCTCAAGGGGGCTGTGGCGGTCGCTCTTTTCCAAGTTACGGTGACACGAAGTGTAGGCAGCCCACACTTTCGAAAAAAGTCTATTGAAGAGACCGAACGGAATGGTAGACAACATTTTTCAACAAGACTGCTCTTCGGTCAAGGGATGAACACAAATATGAATAATCTTCTCCAGGTAATTAGAACAAGTAAATAATTCACCGACTAATACAATGCACTCTTGATGAAAAAAGTATTGCTGCAATAAATTCTACGAAAGAAAAAAATGTGCAGCTAATCTATGCGTACACCCAAAACGGTTGTTCTTATAGCAAGTCGAATAGCTTTGAAGCAGGTGCCTGTAACTATTTATTCATCCCCACACCCAATAAAACGTCATCCTCGCAGCTGAAAATAAGTGTGCACTTCGCGCTCACAAAAAAGGAAGAAAAGCGATTGAATGTAAAGTCGTCGATTAGCACAAAAGGTTTGAGATCGCAGGAGCTTCCACGCCAAAATTTTCTATGGTTATTCTGTGACGCAGGGTTGAAACAAATTCCCCTAGGCCCTGACGCGACGTATACCTTTCGCTTTGATTCTCAGACGTTCAAACGAAGATCGCAGGAGCTTCCTCGCTAGAAGTTGGCTGCGATTATGCAGTTACCCAGGGCTGAAACGAATTCCCTAAGCCCTACGTCCGACGCATACATTTCGCGTCGATTCTCATACATTCCAACGTTCAAACAAAGCTAAGAGAATGCGAAAATTTCATGCTGAAAGCACTTGAAGTTCTATCGATCCTCGAACACATCCGGGAATCCGAGCACCGGTATGGCGATACGGCTGATGCTGTCTCACAGGCGTTAATATCCAGATGATCAAGAGCGATCTTGCGCAAAAAGGGTATAAAGTCTCATTCCTTCATGTTTTCACATTATACCTGCGTCAGAGGAGCACGAAAAAGCCCGAAGTCGTCGGAAAGCAGCTGCATATCACGGCTACCACGCACCGAACAAACTTCGCCTCGAACATCTTACGAATGACGTCACTGCTCTTGTCAGGTGACGTGACGAGGGGTCACTTTTGCGTACAACATGGCGGCAACCAGGGGGTGCCACTTCCGAACTTCCGGTTTATCACCCTAAGCCCCTCTACCTCGTTGGGTTTGTTATTGTATGAATCCCAACGGAAGTGCCCGTCTTGTAAACCTTTTGTAAAGAATAATAACTCTCATCACATGGGTTATTCTTTAAACGTAAAAATATGCCGCTCAAAAGGAAATTACAACATATAACAAAGGTTCAACAAAAAAAAACTTTTTTTTCTTTGCAATTACCCTTTAATACGATAGCGTTTTGGACCTCATGTTGTAGAAAAGCCGGCGCTGGTACGACGAGAAAATCCTGCTTGGTTGATAGGGCCATGACGTCACAGCCACATGACCTTGCGCGGGAATTTTAAACAACCCACCTGTTAGACTTGGAATGAACGTGATTAAAACATGACATGTCATACGAATTTTGTGTCGCAGCTTGTCTCAAATAATTTAACTTTCCAAAGTGATTAATATACCGTAAAGGAGAAATTAGAAGAATTTTAGGTGGAGGCGGGATTCGAACCAACGGCCCTTCGGATGCGAGCCAGAGACGCTACCAACTTAACCACGCAGACGCTTTTTTCTTTTTTTGCATGAAAAACAAAAACGGGACGCTCAGCGCCACAAAGTATAGGCTATTAAAGGATGGCCCACGTCATCATTCTAAAATTCTTTCATACACAGCTGTGTTTTTAATACCGGCTCCCATTCGGTCACTCTGTCATGCCCTTCGTACGCGCTGCTGATTTGTGTCACAAGTTGAATGAAATAAAAATGGACAAGGGGGCTTCGGTGGCAGCATTGCGTTCCGAACATCCATTCTAAATTTCCAGGAAGTATATAAAAAATGAGCATGATAAGATCATGTGGTACAGTGTCTCCCAACTTTACTGATGCCGTGCAGGCCGGGTGTTTTACTTTGGGGAAGGGCATCCACCGCATTGATAATTTCTGTTAAACGAATCATCTCTTCTAGTTCCTTCACATTGTGGCCGTTGTTTCCCGGCAGTAACGCCAAAAGTTTGGGAACACTTCGGGTATCATTTGCCCTCGCAGGGCTACTCATTCGATAATGTTCAGGAAAGACGCACTCTATTCCCTCTTTATCAGTGACTATCCCATTGTCATATTGTATTTCTAGAATTTTGTTCTTTTGTCAGCGCATATCGCGTTTCATTTTCCAAAGCCTTTTATTAGGCTGCTCTTTCAGAAGGAACTTTTCTCTGCCAGAAAGTACCGCTGCAGCTTTATAACGATCCTGATAAAGCTGTTCAATTTATCTTTTACGTTAATTATGTCCTTAGTTACTTGGCCGGGATTATTACACTGAAAGGTAGATATATTCAATAGAAATCTGTCTGTTTGTGTGAAATGACTGAACTAAAAAAGCATTCTCGAAACCACAAAACCGTAAAAAGTAGTCCCGACGTTTCAAAGCTTACTTGGCTCCTTCTTCAAGAGTGGCTATAGGTCGTATGTGTACGCGCAAGGCCTACGTCGCGTGACCAAAGCACCGCCTATTTAAAAAGAGAAAATAATGTTTCCTTATAAACAAAGACCAAGAGGTTGAAGCTGTGACTGTCCCATACGACCTATAGCCACCCCTGAAGAAGGAGCCAAGTAAGCTTCGAAACGTCGGGACTACTTTTTACGGTTTTGTGGTTAGAGAATTGTTTTTAGTTCAGTTATTACACTCAAGTTCGTATAAAAGACGCAAGTCATGTTGAAGTTTTTTTTCTGGTTCGTGCTTATAAAAGTCTAAGGTGCTTGCTTTGTCGATTCCAAGCTGCTTTACTTCCTGTTTAAAGAGCTCCCATCTTACAAAGACATGGTATGTTTTCTGGCCTGTTTGTTGAAGTAGTTTACGCGTTTTGGACACAAAACATTCGTCTTTTAGTAGCTGGCCATTCAGTTTCCACAGCCTCCAATCAATGCACTTTTTCATTTTTCTGCCAAGTTCCCATTGTTAGAGTGACAATGCAGTGGTCCGTGAAAAACACGGGTTTCACAGCGCAGGCATTTAGCAAGTGCAGTAGGTCAGTAGAAGAGTATAACCTGTCGAGGCGGGCATCCGACCCACGTTGAAAGTGCGTACATTCAATATTTATACCGCCGTGTTGAAATTGTGTCACATCATTCAAGTCACTCTCCTAAACTACCTCGTGCAACAAGCGGTTACTCTTATTCGCTGGGGCCTGGTAAGCTTTCTATCATTTAATTCGCAAACACAATTAAAGTCTCCAAGGAGCACTACCAGCCTATCACACATTAAATACTGGCGCAAATTAATAAACAAAATAAACTAGCAAACTTACATCATTTGGAGCATATATGCATATCATCCTACACTTTAAGTCCTGTATTCGAAAACCGCACAAAACAAAGCGTCCGTGCAGGTCAACCGTGAAATGTAATTCACTTAATTGAGCAGACTTTTTTATGAACACGGGAAAATTGACGTCACATGAGCTCAACAGTATTTCAGTTTCCCCGCAAAATGTTGCGGGAAACTTAACGTAACGTGACCTGATATCACGGGACGCTAAGACGCTTCACGTTTGCAACAGAGTTGCCTAGCAATTTGCCATCCATTTTTTGTTGTTGTTTTCAGGATTTCTGATGACTGTGAATTGCCTTTCGGCTCTTGTGACAGAAGAAGAGAAGCCTCTCCTCCTCAAGGACGTCAGCGAATATGCGGCCAGGTTGTGGGCTGGCAAGAAGGCCGGTTCCTCATCCCTCCCTCTTGCACGTTTCTGGTGCGCGCCCACAAACCATAAGCGGTGTCGGGCAACACCTGTTCACATCTTTGCTACCGGAAAGCTGTTAGACCAACACCGTAATTGTGACGTTATCACTCACATTTGACTTACTATTGTTTTGCCTATATCCCGCACTAATTGATGCGAAGCAGCTCTTCCAAAATAACGAAAAAAATTTATGCAGGATTGGAAAATAAAAAAGGCCGCCCACGTGATTCGCGTTATGTGTTCCGCACTTTCCCAACCGTCGTGGGATGTGGGCATCCAGCTTTTGAATGCAGGCACAAGTCCGACTCGTTATACTTTTTCTTACAGTTCTACATTTGTCTAATGCTTTCGTTCGTGACAATATGCCATTATTCAATCTCGCAAAAAAAAAATAGCTTTTACATTAGTATGCGTTTTACTCTACCCTTACGGTGAAACAAAGAGTGTATATTTTTAGGGCTTGAAGGGTCACTAAAGTACTTCATGGATTCGTCTTTTTATGGTTATAACTCAATCTACGTGCCCTCAGCATCACAAAAACGTTTAACTAAAATTTTGTGTGGAATTTTTTTTTTAATTTGAAACACGACCAAACGTTGCGACACGCACCTTTGTCTGAGAAATATATCCAGACTTGTGCCCATCATACAAACAAAATTAGACACGATAATTAAGTCACTGATTACCGGAAAACAGCGTAACTGAGTTGAGTATGACATTCTCAGTTTTGAAAGGCATTTCAGTAGAGTGCTCGCTATTCAATACGAGTAACGAGTGACCTTGAACGTTATATCAAGATGCAACTTCAGCAGATATTTTGTCAAAATAAACGAACGAAAAAAAACTATGCGAGACCATCGTTAAACGAATTTCATGCTTCAATTAACGCAACATTAAAATTTTATATATCCATGGCTTTGTTTTGTTTTGTTTTCTTTACAGCTCGGAATTTCGAAGACTACTCTCTGCGAAGGGCAAATGCCTTAAACTACTGCTAGTGAACCGTGGACTTAAAAGCCTCACTCAAGGAAAATAGATGACAACTTGTATGCGCGGTTGGGCTCTGTTTTGCGGAACACTGAAACGTCATATGATAATGTGATGAATTCTTTTCAAGAGACTGCACAGTATATACGCTTTTCGATTCTTGGTAGAATTCAGACGCACTCGCGGCGATCTACAGGGTGTCACAAAAAAAACTTTAGATGATTTTTTTTTCACCGCAAAAATACCTTAGTCAAAAATACCGATACCTTAATCAAGAGTTATAAGTTATTTTCTGAAAATTGCAATGGGAAAATGGAGCCTATTCTTTCCTGTTTTCGGTTTCTGGTGCCATAGAGCACCATGTATTCGAAAAATCCGTCGGCCACCATTTTCCGCCGTGTTCTCCGTAGCCACCCTATCCTTCATTGCCGTAGTGCGTCTTCTCGTTGTCGTAGTGGTGGGTTACTGTGTGACTGTAGCCACCATGACCGCCGTAGCCTACATGTCCAGATCCGTCGTCAGCCACGCCAAGGACAACCATCAGGAGTAGGCTTAACCTCCTCAATTGAAACAAGGATGTTTCATATCAATTCCATAAATCAATATTACTGTAAAGCCTACGTTTAGAGCCCAGCTCCTAGGCGCCCGTTTCCGGCTTGAGTGGTGTCGGCGTCGCCGTCGACGTCAGCGTAACCGTGAGGTTACGTGACCCCCCCCCCCCCTCGAGGTCACGTGACCCCCTCCCCCTTGAGGAGAGGAGCAGGAGGTGAAGGAGAAGGAAGGGGAGGAGGAGTAGCAGGCAGGATCACGAGGTGAAGAGGAGGGAGGAGGGGTATACCCTCCCTCAGTACCCTTCCCTCCTCCTCCTCAAGTGCTGCGCTCGAATTCGGTGTTACAGAGAGTTGTAAACGGCTTTCATTTTTCGAAACCAAAATTTTGCAAAAAAAACCTCAAAACATTGCAAATTCTAAACAGGAATTAAGGTGCGGAATGAAATAATTCTCCAGTGGGTTCATGTTCCCTTTCTAATACAATTAAACCCTACAGAAAGTTTGAGCACGCGACGGGGTTTGGTTGTTGTTCGGTTCATATACAAAATAAATAAATATCTAAAATATATAGGGCGTTTCACGAAAGTGGACAAATTCGATATTGCGAAAACTACGCATCGCAACAAAGAAAGGCTTGTGTTGTTTTGGTCCCGGGCCAGGGGCGCATTCAGGAAAATTATTAAAGTTTGGAATAATTAGTACTTAAATATTTTTGCGTGACTGACTTCTTTAATATTGTGTTTAAGGACGTGGTTTTAATTCGAAAAGTGCCCAGCATCATAGAAAAGCACTAACTCATCAAATTGCAGAACACTAGAAGGCACGCTCAGCATTTTACTGCTTTCAGAAAAACCGCACAAATTCGACGGGTTTTAAGTTCGGTTTGCAACCGGAGCATTTCTCGGCCCTGAGGGTACCGCACCCCGTGGAGAAATAGTGCAACCAGCCTGTGCTGCGTTGCGCGAGGAAAGCGCAGCAGAGGTTGTTTGCACTATTTCTCCACGGGGCGCGGTGCCGTCGGGGCCGAGTAGTGCTCCGACTGCAAACCGAAACTTAAAAACCCGTCGAATTTCTGCGGTTTTTCTGAAAGCCGTAAAATGCTGCGCGTGGCTTGTATCGTTCTGCAATTTGTTGAGTTAGTGTTTTACGATGATGCTGGGCAATTTTCGAATTGAAGCCACGCCCTTAAACACAATATTAAAAAAGTTAATCACGCAAAAATATTTAAGAACCTAATTATTCCAAACTTGAATAATTTTCCTAAATGGGCCCCTGGCCCAGGACCAAAACAACACAAGCCTTTCTTTGTCGTGATGCGTAGTTTTCGCAATATCGAATTTGTCCACTTTTCGTGAAACGCCCAGTATATATATGGATATTTATTTATTTTGTAAATGAACGAAACAACAACCAAATTCCCCCGTGTGCTCAAACTTTCTGTAGTGCTTAATTTTATTAGAAAGGGAAGCATGAGCCCACTGGAGAATCATTTTATTCCGCACCTTAATTCCTGTTTAGATTTGCAATGTTTTGAGGGGGTTTTTTCGCGAAATTTTGGCTTCAAAAACGTAGGCTTTACAGTAATATTGATTTTTAGAATTGATCTGAAACATCCTTGTTTCGATCGAGGATGTGCCGCCTGCTCCTGATGGTCGTCCTTGGCGTACTGTAGCTCACGACGGGTCTGGACATGGAGGCTACGGAGGTCATGGTTGCTACAGTCACGCCGTAACCGACCACTACGACAACCAGAAAATGCACTTTGGCAATGAAGGATAGGGTGGCTACGGAGAACACGGCGGGTACGGAGGATAAGGTGGTTGCTGCGGCTACGGCGGTTATCTCCATGGTGGATATGGAGGCTACGGCAGTTATGGCCTTGGTGGTGGATACAGCGGATATGGTGGATACGGCGGAGGCTACAGTGGTTACGGTGGTCATGGAGGATAGGCGGCTATGGTGGCCGCGATGGTTACTCTAGATGTACGGTTCTTCAGCTCGCTGCTGGTTCTGAGTGCTGTTCACGTTCCACCTCCTTTAAGGTGTTGGAAGGTTTTAAATAAATGAATGTGTAATGCAATGTTTTCGCTTCAAGTTTTCAGTGTCTGGTTCACCATGCAGTATTCAAAAATAATTAAAGTTTGAATTATAAACTTTTTTACCGACACTAGTTCGAACAGGCACCTTAAAAATGTCTTCAAGGAATTCGTGTAAAAACTTGCGGGGTCATTTTATTCAACCATAGAAACTGTTTATCTCTAAAGAAGTTTCAGAATATGTAAATTCTGAAACACTTGCCAAGTATTTTAATATAGAATGACATATAAGTATAGAGTGAATTTTATACTCCAGATCTGAGGAAAAAACTACAAGATCGCTATCACTTTGACCTCCAATTTCACACTCCACCCAAAGACCTTAGATGTATTCATTGTGTTCAGCGAACGTGCTCTTGTATGCACCCATGGCAAACTCCAAATATATCTGGAGATATAATGGAAAACAGAAATGACAACATTATGAACACGTGGCCAATGCTGCCGCAACTATGAATCAACAAATGCCACTGGGTAAACATGCTTAAGCTAGCAGCTGTTTTATTATTGACCAAGCACAAAATTCTCTCTTCATCAGTCGCGACAAGCGTCACGAAATCATACACAAATAAGCAGTACGCTAGATTTTGTGTCGTAGTTAACGAACTGTGTCAGTTTTCAACGCTAAGAAAGCGAACTGCGAAACGTTTTTGAATTTTATATTCTTTATTCGAGAAAAACCCGCAGCGCCTCTTGGGCATTACAGTGGGGAGCATAATGCATTATTAAATAAATCAGCATTCTCGCGACACACCATTTCCGCTGGTAACAAATTCCACTCTGTATGGTACGCACAAAAACAAGTGTTTAAAAAAGAGTTGTCCTGGCGACATACGGTCGAGCTTTGCAAGAAGGATCTGGTCGTGGTGAGATATAATTTGTCAGTTGTAAGTATAATGAGTAACTAATAATATAATTAATGAGGTAATATTTGTTTACGATAAATATAATTAAAAAAAGCTTGAGTGGGAGGCGTCTGCGGCGTTCCTCCGCCGAAACGCAGCCCCACTCTTGGCTCATTTTGATTGTGCTTAAAAAGTGAACGTATCTCCCCAGGAGAACCAAGCAGCGACAGACTAAATGCTCTCAAGTGAATTGACATAAACACGGTAAGCCGGATCCCACATAGGGCAGGCGTATTCCAGAATCGGCCTAAAGTATAGGCTTCATAGGCGGCTACTTTAACATCTCTACTAACATGCTTGAGGTTACGCTGCAAAAAACCTAAGAGTCCTACCCGCCTTTCCAATTGCAGTGTTTACTTCCGCTGACCACTAACAATCTTCAGAAGATATCACACATATGTATTTGTATGTTGATTATTTTTTTATTCCTTCACTGTAGAGTGAACACTGAAAACGTAATATCTTTAATTTATTGGTAAAAATTACGTGAACACATTATTAAAATTTAGGAACATTCTATTTTTCGTACACCATGTCTCAATGCATCCAAGGTCACTCGCAAGCTTCAGTAGTCAGATATGGGCCAGTTGGTTCTTTGTTCCTTTCTGACAAAAGCGCCACAAGAACAAAAAGTAATGCCCAGCACAAGTGCTACTTTCAAATGACTGTTTATTGAAACAACACAAACTATTTGTAGGCCCAATTTTCAATCAGGAATTCAAATTCTTTATCTGTTAAATGAACTGTCGGGGCACTTATGCCTTTTTCACCGCTTTGCACTCTGATGTTTAATGACTCACACATTTCTCTCGAAATCTTGTTTCTTAACTTCCACAGAATGTTTGTTTTCTCCAGTTCAAGATCCCCAGAGCATATATCACAATACACAGCCAAAGTGCCCGAATGATAATTCTTTACTCTCAGCGCGTGCTATCGTGCCCTGTCTTTGACGCACCTGCCCGTTTGACCTACGTGCGCCTTATCACAAGTCATGGAAATTTCATACACGACCGAGGAGGCACAATCTACGAACTGCTTTGAGTGTTTATTAATGCGAAAACATTAGCTGTCCCAAGGAGTGAACCGACGTCATCAGCTTTGAAGCAGCGCCAAACGGCACCTAAACGCCCATTTTCCAATGGGGCGAAGTGAAGCCAATTTCGGATGGATACGCTCCCATTGGGTGGCGCGTTTTCAAAGAACGAGGCTCTTATTGGTTCTCGTGCAGCGTAGTTCCAAAAAACGCCACCAGAAAATCCCTCTCCATGGCGGCGCAGCGCACGCAGCGACCCGGCATCGGTGTGCAAGAGGCGAGCCGCTGGCAGCAGAGCCCGCTCGGGCAAACTCCGGAGAGGCTGCACGGCCGATCTCAGCGCAGCGCGGCCCCTTCACGAGAGCGCGCGCTCGTCCGTCGGCAGCAACCTCCACAGTAGCGAAACGCGGCCGTCCACGCCACTACGCCGCAGACGAACTAGGGGGCGGAAGAATGGCATGCATGCTTTAGCATTCATAACTCATAAGAGGTGGTGAGGTGTCCTCGGACTTTTGTTTCTGAGTATTGCTTTATGTCCTTTTGTTGTGGAGTAAACGTTTCATTAAAAAAATGGTGGTCTAACGGTGCCCACGATTGCATTGGCAGGAATGGTGACACTACAGGAGGAGGGCCTCATTTTTTCAATAAAACTTTTAAAAAATCCCATGTTATATGTAAGACAATGGTTCCTTCTGAAACATTGGAGTCCCGTCCGGACCGCTTGCACTACATTTGGCCGGAGACAGAGTTCGGCGTTTTGTTGATTATCTTTTGGAGGGAAAAAAGAGAGAACATTAAATATTTGTTTGGGGGTACAAGCTGTACATACAGTGATGTATCGTCAATGTGGATCCCTTTATTATGGATGCCCCGCCGTATAGGCAAGCTTTTCGGCGACGAACTGGGTAAATGGCTGTATTTATGTGTCCTTAATGTAGGCAACTTACATTCGTTTGAAGTTTTAAGTGTCTGCTTGACAATTTAGAATGTTCGGCATGGTGCCAAGGAAGAAAACGAGACGATTGTTAGCAAAATTTTATCCGTGTTCCTCAAGATCTACTAGCTGCGACTAAGAAGAGGTGCCACTTAAGGCTTACTTTTACAATATTATAATTGTTGACAACCCAGCGAAGATGACAGATGTATATTTCGGAGCGCACAATGTACATAGGTCACCGGTGTGCAACACAGAGCGATTTTACGATTCTCCGCATTGGAAATATTGAAGCATTAAAACGGTCATATCCCTTACACCAACATGAACTGAACTGACGTAGCGAATCTTTAACAGGAAGTCCACTACGAGTTGCCAAAAAGTTGTTTAGTTATTTTGTAAATTAAATAATAAACTAATTAATTAGAGTATACTGCCAGCTCCATTGAAAGAGCTATTGTAAAAGTGGAATAAAAAGAAACAAGTATAACAGCGGTAGACTATGAGACGAACTATTCAAAGTGTGACTCAATATATGTACGAAATTATCGAAATTAGTTAAAGTCCACATTGAGATTTGTTATATTATTTCGTTCTTGAATTTTCCCAGAGGAAGAAGAATATCTTAAACGGTCGTTTATACATCTGTGCCGTTGTAAAGCTCAACAAACAGGTCTAACAAAACTTTTGTAGGCAAGGTGCTTAGTATCACAATCGTAGTTTCCTTCGCAGTGCAAACAAAGTGACTCATAGCTTTGTTAAATGCTTTTTCTAAATGTTGATTTTCAGTTTAGTTAATGATTAAACAAAACCCTTAAATATTTGTATTAGTCTACGTGGTTTACAATCCGCCCGTGTTTTAGTCCGGGGGAGGGGGGGGGGCTATGTTCCACAAATGTTTTATTTCTCCTAAAAAGAAACGGAAGTGACGGAACTGACAATATCACCTCTGATTGGTTAGACGCTCAAATGACGAAAGTTCCCTCTTTCGTCATGTGAGTCTCTAGCCAATCAGACGCGATATCGTCAGTTCCGTCGCTTCCGTTTCTTTGTAAGAGAAACGAAACATCTGTCGAACATAGCCCCCTTGACTTTGATGGCAGTAAGTGCTTCCGGTAATTTAGTATTATCGTTGTTTTCGCTTATTTTGTATATGCGATACAATCATCTGCGAGCGGTCTGAGAGAAACATCAGATAGTCATTATATTATTGATGTGAACCCCCAAAAAAGGTACAAGAACTGACTTTTGTAGTAGACCAAAGGGGCGCCATTGGAAGCTTCCACTTTCTCATGTTCCACATGAAAACTTAAAATAAAAGAGGTAATTGTGGACGATGTGCTTATGCATTCTCAAGTAGTCACGCAACTTCTGTTTGTTAGTAAAAGCTAGGCGGCTATCCTGACAGGAAACAAAACAACAACAGTGCCATCCCTCTGGCTTCTGCCAAAGTAGATGTACTGCGATAGCATTTGGAATCCTCTGCAACTCTTCAGACACACCCCTTCGAGCTCATCAAAAGAGAAAACTATATGGTCCGTGTTTCCCGCGATAGTGCTTTACGTAGAATTTATTAGATAATCCTGGTAGCCTTCGTAGTTATAGGTTTCCGTTTGGCGGACGAATGTTAGAAGATGACTGCACAATTCACTATACAAAATGGGAGCTTTCAATGGGAATTTATTTTTGCTAACTTTGACAACTCGGAATTCTGCAAGTTCATTCTAGGGGAATGGGCGTTTCTTTATTCAATGTCTCCAGTCAAACGTGCACAAAAAGATTTTGCTTAGAAAAAAAAAGACTTGCATAAGCACTGGCTTTTTAACAAGAAGAACTTGTATGTCACTTGATTAACTTCTTTCAAGAGCCAGCAGTATATAAGCTTTCAGTTTCTTCAAAGAGTTCAGATGGACTCGCGGACATTTCGAAAGCAATAGCTCGTCATCATGAAGACTTTAGTAAGTAGGATACACAAAGTGCCGACTTCGAGGCCGGTCAAACGATAATGTTGCTTTTCGTAGAAAAATATCTGTGAAGGAAGCAGAAGTAAAGCATTTATTTATGTATTTAAGGATATATTTTGTCGCTAAAAATGAAGTTACAGCCTCTTTTTCAACTCCTCCGAAAAATTTAAAGACATGAGTGTTTTCTAGAGTGGTTTGTCTTCTTTCATGTCAAAGAAAAAAAGGAAGCAACAACAGGCAGCCCCTGCGCTCTGACTTTCTCTTTTGATTTGTTCTAACAGAACAGTCAGAAAAAAATAATTGGATAATTAGTTTTTCACGAAAGTTTTTTGTTAACATTAGATCACCCTGCATGCATCCCTCACCAAATCTTGATTTTGTCGAAACAGGCTTTACAGAAACATTGTTTTTGAGACTGGCCGGATACCATGTTTGTTTTGTTCGTATCTGTGGTGCCTGCTTCTGACGGTAGTCTTTGCCGCGGCTCACATCGCACAAGGTCATGACGGCTACGGTGGTCACGGAGGCCACAGCGACGCCGTGACTTACCACTACGACCATCAAAGGGCGCACTACAGCCACGGAGGATACGGGGGCTACGGAGGATACGGAGGATATGGCGGCTACGGCGGCAGATATGGTGGCTACGGCGGTGGCTACGGCGGCTATATTGGCTTCTTCGGGTGAACAGTGCTACCGCAAGCTGCGCGTGTATCTTATGTGCTATGCAATGCATAATAAAATTATTTATTACCAAATTTCTACGCATTTTCTAACGTCGTCGTTCTCGCTATTTCGTAAAAAATAGTAAGTATAGATTGCATAAGCATTTTTTTTAAATTTTACTTACTGTACAGTAGACTGCTTATTTTTCACGGGCTCAATATTTCGCGATTTAGGTGATAGCTGAAGTTTTGGAATAATTCGCGAGTTCTCATTTTCGCGACAAGGTAGGATCTCAATATAGATTCCAATGTGTTTACATTTTACCGGAATTGTTTGCGGGACCTTTTTCTCCCGTATTGTATGCAATTCGCAAAATTGGCGAAAATTAGGTCCTCGCGAAAATGAATTATTTTACAGTATTTACCCCCAAGGTGTGTATTACTACAGAGGGGAAGTGAGGAAATACTGATCAGCACGTCAGTATACATGGGAAAACAAATTACAGAGAAATTCCATTTAACAGGTTAACTACGTTATCCTGAAAAGATCACAGTCGGAAATTGAAAAAAAAATGCTGCGAGATGGTTTCGCTTAATAAAGGTGGGTGGTAAAACAATTTATAAAACACATTGCAATTCGCATCAGAAATTTCAACTTCATAAGGGCTATCAAAACGCAAGCAGACATATAAAGGGAGTAAAATAAGCCATTCATGCATTGTGATGCTTTCGTAATAAATTTTATGATTAGTAAGAAACATTCAGTTTGTTACCATTTTTTTTTCGCACGCAGCGAATTATGGGAACGTTCTGTACGCTGCTCCTTGTTTCTGCAGCACCTACTCTAACAGGGCGAGCCCTTGCACCACAAAGCTCTACCCTTTAATATTATTTTTGTGGCTTTCCCTCTTTCTGGTGAACCTGCCGAGTGAGAAAGCGCGGAATCTCGAAGAGTAACTCGGCTAACTACGACAGTGGCGACACTTCGAACGCTACCTGGCCCTTGAGCCAAGCTTGTGGGTGCAGTGCTTGGAACGCGTCTTTGACTGGTGCATTTAGCGTCCCATATCTTGCCTTTGCGCCAAAAGTGGCCCGGAACTGGCAACAAATGGCGTGAAGGAAGAAGAGGCGTCGGGTGGTCGGAGGTCTGGATTTCGGCAGTTGATGCAGTTGGTACTAGATTTTGGCAGTTGGTCCAAGACACCAAGAGAATGCGAGTGTTGAACCTGGTTAAGATCAGTGAAAAAAGGGTAGGAAACTGCAGAAGAATACAGAAGGCAGGACAGACGCGACCCCTGTGAGTTTCGCACTAGTCGAGGAGCCCCAGCTACTGGCTGCCGAAGATTCCGTGGACTGTGAAGTTGGAAAGCGACCCGCAGCAGAACTGGCGTCTGCCGCATCAATCACGGCGGCTGTGACACCGCCAGGATGGTGGCCGTCGGCAGAATGACAGTTCCATGAGGTTGGAGACGCGTTTTGAGGCGCCATACTGGTGACCAAAGAAGGATGCTGTTCACGGACTCGCTCTGTCACGCACCGCTGTCACAGTACACTTACAGGCAGAGTGTCGAACCGAAATTTATATCGGTTCGGTTCGGGTTCAGGTTCACGGCTTTCGGTTCAGTTCCGGTTCAGTTCCAGGCAGCAAAAATAACGGTTCGAACCGGTTCGAACCGCTAAATTGAGAATATTTTTTCCGCGTTGTTTTGGCAATAAGCACTTTTTCCACCGTGAAACGAATAATTATACAGATTTTTATCATTCGTACAATCCACTTTTACTTCACGAACCAAAAATTTAAAAAAATGGATCTATCTACTTTTGACGAAACAGTAAAAGAAAAGCTAGATTGACATACAACTGGTCATGCTTAAACACTCAAGATCTGGTTGTTTACCTCAGTCTTATATATTTTACCTGAATTTATAGGTATCACGAAGTCTGGTAGGTCGCCTAAAATACCCGTGATTGGTACAAATTTGCGTGGCAGTATTAGAAGTTGAATCCTAATTGTGATGCTGAACTCAAAAATCAATTTCAGTGCACGAAATCATAGAATGGGCACCTCATCGCCATATATATCGTGAAATCTAATTTACTAAATACGTTTCACAATATATATGACGACAACTGAACTAAAAGCAATCATATTTTCACAATGTCACGAAAGTTTTAGGACAAGCCCTTGCAGTCTACCGTTTATAGAAACACTGATCGGCAATCACAACGCTTGTTTTCATGAACAGAATTGTTTAAACTCAGCACGGGGATGTAGGCGAGTTATCCGATTGATCACTCTCATTTATACCTACCTTCATACTCAGATCCAATCTGGCCTTTTATAGCGCTTACTCAAGTGAACATCTTCGGCCTAGCTTGGCTGTTGATGTTCTTGACAAGATGCCAGTAAACTAATTTTGCAAATAAGTATCTCACTTTCTAATTGGTCAGTTTTTGTTAATTGAAGTAAACTACTATTTCATACTATGACGTTGGAGCTACTTAATTGGTCACATTCTGAGGGTCTGCGTGTTTCGCCACGCGCCCCTTTGTATTTTGTTTTTGTCCACCCCACAGACACACAAAAATGTTGTTCATCATATAAAAAAGGCAATAACAGACTATGTGTTTGAGAAGGTAAATAAGTGTCTCGAACACATAGGTATTTAAATCAGCTTCAAAATCAGACATTTGTTTAAGCTCTCCCAAATCATTTTAGACGTGGCTAGCGAGGAAAAAAACGCCGGGAAATATTTGCAGCGCAGATACTAGATAATTTGAGGTGCATTTACTTATTACCAGTGGCGTCACGAGGGTCAGCGGCACCCGGGGCGGTAGCCTGCCGCGACCCCCCCCCCCTTTCGCGTAGCCCCCGCTCTCGCATAGCCCGCTGCGACTCCCCCCCCCCCCCCCCGCGACACCCCCCTGAGCGCTGCACCCGGGGCGGTCCGCCCCCCCCCCCCTTGTGACGCCACTGCTTATTTCGTATATATTTAAGGTGATTGGGTCTTTATTTATGTTGTCAAACATTCAGTCAGTAATTAAATAGTGTAAACGACTTAATTTTCGCAAGGACCTAATTTTCGCGAATTTCACTAATCGCCTACAATTCGCGAAAAATAGATCCCGCGAACAATTCTGTTAAAATGTAAACACATTGGAATCTATATTGAGATCCCACGGGTCGTGAAAATTAGAACCCGCGAATTATTCCGAAACTTCAGCTTTGACATAAATCGCGAAATATTGAGCCCGCGAAAAATGCGTCGTTTACAGTATGTTTTATTGTAATCAATAAATTTGACTGCAGGAAGTTTACATAACCGCTTGAGACCGACAGGGGAGAACGATATTCGAAAATACGTCATCTGTTGAGTCTTGGGAAACGTGCTTTTTTGTTCGTTGTTTGGCAATGGAAAACACCAGGTCGCGGGGTATTTCCAAAAATACTGTGTGCTCACATACTAGATCTGAAGGCAATTGCATGAAATGTGCAGAAAAATAATAAATGGTATTCTTCTAAATAATTCCATACACAACACCTTACTGCAAAAAGATATACATAGAGATGATGCATCCAATGATATTCCTAATTACACATAAATAGCGCCAAGAAGAAACAATATATTTCTAATATAAATAACATTTGGACATTAGCTTGTACGAGCTTGGACCATCACAAAATACTGTCTATGGAGGCTAATGTTATATTCGGTTTTACGTGCACTTGTTTGGGGCCCTCACTTTACAACTCTGCGTTCTCGGTCATGCGCACTCTAACATCTTATTAGGCTGCCGCAGACCATCGCGAAATTGTTATATATACTGCACAAATTTACAATTTTCACCTGCACTTTTTGCCAGTGTTAAGAACATCGCATTTTACCAAAAACTTAACTGTTTAACATGGTTTGCACGTGACGTCATCGCACTATATGGTGGTGGTCATTGCGATTTGTTCTTGCTGAGAAAATCAAATCCGGTGGTGCAAAATACACACTGCAGAAGGTTCGCGCTCAGTGCAAGCCATGTATTCGAGAGACACAAATTATTCTTGGTTCTTGCAACGTGGTGAGGAACGGCGCGAGCGTCTGTCACAACGATAACGTGCTTTCTGGCAAAAGTATTTTTGCAAACCAAGTAGTTTTCTAGACGACGCTTTCTGATCTCTGCCGAAGATGCGGACCAGAGGAATCTTTAGAACACAGTATGTTTTAAAACTATACTGCCCCACCCCTTTCCCTCTTTTTTTCTTGTTTCGATGCTCTTTTAGAGAACACCTTCATTCATGAGAAACTACTTCCTCCGTTTGCGGATGTTAATTAGACAATTATATTTGTGTCAATTGTGAACAGTAATACTGCATCTATTTTATTTTTCACACAAAAACTGTGAGGTTAGAACCAAAGCTTGGGGAATAACTTTATGACGACACTCCTGCCAGAATTAAAACGGCTCTCAACGATCGGCAGTCCCTCTGAGGCCACTAGGATAATCCTTTTCTGGTATTTCTTTCGTACATTTCTAGTTCTACTTATCGTCCGATTAATAAGCTATATTTAGTTCTTTCCATGTTCATATTGTCGGGGAAAACTTTCTGAGACAGTTCAGCAACAACGAAAACATGTTTGGGTGCCTCAATGATGTATGTGTACATGTAAAATGAGTAGTGTAACAATTTTTGAACTTTCGGTAAATACCGCTAAGAGCTAATCCCTGACGTTGATAGCTTTCCAAAAAAAAACATCCATTAGTCTTTCTCTCCGTTCCATGGCAGACACAGGAAAAACAAAGGAAAGAAGCAGCATTCCTCTCCTCAACTAACTAGGACAAGTGGCCACGTGATCTGACGCTAATTATATACCGTCAGTGTTCATCACAGTCATGTGATGCCGTTGGCAAAGAATAAAGCATGTGTTGAGCTTTAGAGATTGTTAGACTTCGGCTATTCTCATCTTTGATTCAAAACGAGCCATTACCCCAATGTTTGGCAATGCGATTGTCATGAACCCGAGTACTCGACTCGCGCTCATGACAATCGAGTGCGTCACGGTGTCACGTGACTCGCAATGCGGAGTCGTGATGTCATGTGACATCACAGTGTCAACAATGCCAATAAATCTTGTGACGTTCTCAATATACCGATCTCACCAAGCGTTCGGCACATGCGCGAAGCCGCCGTGCAACCTCTGAACTTTCGTTCAGAGGTTGCACGCGGCAACGCCTGAGAGAGCTCGTGACACCTCGTGTTCTGCACTCGCAGAGCTCCTGCGAGGTTGTCGCTCGTGCAGAAAGACTAAAGTTCCCTCGATGCATTGCGGCAGCGGTGGCGTAGCCAAGCTGGCTGGTGAGATCGGTTTAAATCGACTGGACGCAGAGAGTCACGTGACTATGCCGCGGGGGCCACGTGACGTGACATTACTTGACAGCAAGTCTTGAGCACCATGATGTCGCGTGACCACGTGACACACGATTTATCACAGCGCCAATCCAAAAGCACTGCAAAAAGCTACAATTTTTTAAACATTGCAGTTCGGTATTTGACAATTTGATCACAACATAAAAATAGAGCTGCCCATTTTTATTTCTCAAACATGCATTAGCTTGGACATTAGCTTGTACGAGCTTGGACCATCACAAAATACTGTCTATGGAGGCTAATGTTATATTCGGTTTTACGTGCACTTGTTTGGGGCCCTCACTTTACAACTCTGCGTTCTCGGTCATGCGCACTCTAACATCTTATTAGGCTGCCGCAGACCATCGCGAAATTGTTATATATACTGCACAAATTTACAATTTTCACCTGCACTTTTTGCCAGTGTTAAGAACATCGCATTTTACCAAAAACTTAACTGTTTAACATGGTTTGCACGTGACGTCATCGCACTATATGGTGGTGGTCATTGCGATTTGTTCTTGCTGAGAAAATCAAATCCGGTGGTGCAAAATACACACTGCAGAAGGTTCGCGCTCAGTGCAAGCCATGTATTCGAGAGACACAAATTATTCTTGGTTCTTGCAACGTGGTGAGGAACGGCGCGAGCGTCTGTCACAACGATAACGTGCTTTCTGGCAAAAGTATTTTTGCAAACCAAGTAGTTTTCTAGACGACGCTTTCTGATCTCTGCCGAAGATGCGGACCAGAGGAATCTTTAGAACACAGTATGTTTTAAAACTATACTGCCCCACCCCTTTCCCTCTTTTTTTCTTGTTTCGATGCTCTTTTAGAGAACACCTTCATTCATGAGAAACTACTTCCTCCGTTTGCGGATGTTAATTAGACAATTATATTTGTGTCAATTGTGAACAGTAATACTGCATCTATTTTATTTTTCACACAAAAACTGTGAGGTTAGAACCAAAGCTTGGGGAATAACTTTATGACGACACTCCTGCCAGAATTAAAACGGCTCTCAACGATCGGCAGTCCCTCTGAGGCCACTAGGATAATCCTTTTCTGGTATTTCTTTCGTACATTTCTAGTTCTACTTATCGTCCGATTAATAAGCTATATTTAGTTCTTTCCATGTTCATATTGTCGGGGAAAACTTTCTGAGACAGTTCAGCAACAACGAAAACATGTTTGGGTGCCTCAATGATGTATGTGTACATGTAAAATGAGTAGTGTAACAATTTTTGAACTTTCGGTAAATACCGCTAAGAGCTAATCCCTGACGTTGATAGCTTTCCAAAAAAAAAACATCCATTAGTCTTTCTCTCCGTTCCATGGCAGACACAGGAAAAACAAAGGAAAGAAGCAGCATTCCTCTCCTCAACTAACTAGGACAAGTGGCCACGTGATCTGACGCTAATTATATACCGTCAGTGTTCATCACAGTCATGTGATGCCGTTGGCAAAGAATAAAGCATGTGTTGAGCTTTAGAGATTGTTAGACTTCGGCTATTCTCATCTTTGATTCAAAACGAGCCATTACCCCAATGTTTGGCAATGCGATTGTCATGAACCCGAGTACTCGACTCGCGCTCATGACAATCGAGTGCGTCACGGTGTCACGTGACTCGCAATGCGGAGTCGTGATGTCATGTGACATCACAGTGTCAACAATGCCAATAAATCTTGTGACGTTCTCAATATACCGATCTCACCAAGCGTTCGGCACATGCGCGAAGCCGCCGTGCAACCTCTGAACTTTCGTTCAGAGGTTGCACGCGGCAACGCCCGAGAGAGCTCGTGACACCTCGTGTTCTGCACTCGCAGAGCTCCTGCGAGGTTGTCGCTCGTGCAGAAAGACTAAAGTTCCCTCGATGCATTGCGGCAGCGGTGGCGTAGCCAAGCTGGCTGGTGAGATCGGTTTAAATCGACTGGACGCAGAGAGTCACGTGACTATGCCGCGGGGCCACGTGACGTGACATTACTTGACAGCAAGTCTTGAGCACCATGATGTCGCGTGACCACGTGACACACGATTTATCACAGCGCCAATCCAAAAGCACTGCAAAAAGCTACAATTTTTTAAACATTGCAGTTCGGTATTTGACAATTTGATCACAACATAAAAATAGAGCTGCCCATTTTTATTTCTCAAACATGCATTCTGTAAAAAAAAATACCGTGAACCGTTTTGAACCGGTTACCGTTATATTTTTTCCGGTTCAGTTCCGGTTCAGTTCCAAGATGGCGGCGAAGATTTCGGTTCGGTTCAGTTCCGGTTCGGCTAAAAATAACGGTTCAGTTCCGGTTTTCGGTTCGGTTCGGTTCCGGTTCGACACTCTGCTTACAGGAGGAACCAGGAAGCCGCTACTCAAGCTACGTGCTACTGAGTGGGTTTCACAGGCAGCGTTAAAAGTGCGTCGTCGTGGCGCCCGTCGTGTTCGTGCTTTTGCTGTTTGCCCTTTCTTGTTTGGCAACAAACTCAGTGGCGGCATCTATCCGGCAGTCCTGGCACACTTGCGGTACGGGTATATTTTCTAAACTTTTAAGCAATCATTCTTTAACCATAAAAGTGAATTATGTGTAAGAGTGGCGTAAGCGACGATCTTTCGAAAATAGTACGTAGATTTCATCTCGAGAATACACTCTTAATCTGGGGCCACCTATGGAGCCACCTATAGCCGTGACAAAGGAGATCCAACTTGTCACGGCCAATTTTAGTGCCACCTAAAATTGCCAGCCCGTTTGCCGTCCCTTTTTAGGTGGCCCCAAAATTTGCCGTGACACGTTGGATGTTGCCGGGCCGTTTTTTAGCTGGCCCGTTTTCTTGCTGGCCTGTTTTCTAGCTGGCCGATTTTCTAGCGGGCCCGCTTTCTAGCGGGCCCGTTTTCTAGCGGACCGGTTTTCTTGCTGGCCCGTTTCCTAGGTGCCCCGTTTTCTGCTGGCTATAAAAATGTCCCGTCGTGCACTTCCCCGCAGAGTATCTCGGCGGGTCCAGGAATGTGATCCATGAAGAAAGGCAGGCGAATGAGAAGTACAGGAAATTTACACCGTAAAATCGAAGCTGTGACGTGGTATTGAGCCTGACGTTTTCTTGTGAGAAGTCGCGTCGCACCTGTACTTTTGAGTGGCAGAATATATTAGAAAATCATTACCAAGCTCAATTTCTATAATTTTGCGATTGACTTCCCGAGTGCTCTAGGGGAAAGTAAATATACAGGAATTGTTTCAAGGGCAAGGCCGATGAATTCTAAACATTTAAAAAAACAGTGGGTCCGCAGGTAAACAATCTATTTACTTGTTTAAATTAGATGCGCAGCGTAAGATGCAGGTGGTGCTTTGTTGTAATAGATACCACTTTCAAACAATAAAAAAGAAAAGTATATGAAAACTTGTGTCACTTGCTGAAACATTGGTGGAAGCATGGCCTTGCTTTCACTTCACAAACTTGGTGAACTAGCACCAGCCACAGGTGAAGGTGCGCTATCCGAGCCAAGTGTGTTGCAGTCAGCCTGAGCTTCTTGCCACAAGACGGGTCTCCGCGGCACGTCCGAAGGCCAGTTGCCTCTGTCGTCAAGGCATGATACTGCTGCGATTAAGATTTTTCAGTATTTTGTTATAAAAAAACAAGGGAGAGAGAACAGGTCTTGTACCCTAATTACGTTTTAAAATTTAGCAAACAGCAGGTTTTTTAGAAAGTAGCTTACTGGACGTTAGTCTATTCAGATGCTGAATCATCGGCCACAAACATGGCCGCTAACTTAACATTGATTCGTAAACTCTGCAGAAAACAAAATAAGGCAAGACAAATTCGCCAATTAGATAACCGCATTTTCTTTCGGCGGCCATGCTTGTGTGTAGTTACTCGACATTAAAAAGCAGTCTGTTGTCATATGAATAGACCCTGTAGCTCTGGCGGCAGTTTGAAGAGTGGGAACAAAACAGTAAATTTTGACGCAAGCAGGAAGGGGAGCTGAAGCTTTCTACTTGCCAGGATCTACAGGTCCATGGCTATACCATGCAGGCTGCGTCATGAAAACACCGGCTAAATCGTTGCTCAAAAACTACACGTCGCGCATAAAAAGCTAATTTTGTTTAATATGAAAATTCCTAAAATTTGACGTTCGGATAAGATGGTGTCAAAGATTTTAAATAATTAACTTTTTGTAATTACTAAATTTAGAAGTATGGTCAGGCCAGGGTAAAGACCTTGCTAAACTGCGTCAAATATTGTAGAAAAGATAGTTTGACATTTTTTTCAAAAATATTGTTTAATACAATACATTCCTTAAATTCAGTTATCCTAATAAAAGCTTATTCTTAGAGTGTCACCAAAAAGCTATATTCAGTAGCTTAAGATGTAGGGAAATGCGAAGGAGCCAGGCATGCTGCCTCCGATAGGTTGGAAAAGGTCAGTTTCCGCCTTGGACGTTTCAATTGCTAATAAAAAGAGGATAAAAATGTGTGCGACTTGCGGTTCGCGCAGTTGCACCAACAGAAATATTTTTTTTATAAATAATACAAATTCGACTTCAACTTTGTGCCTGAAATAAGATCTCACATGTGTACTTCGTTACATCATGAGCACAAACTTATAAAAAAATGGTAAGATTTCTGCGTTAGATGGTGGACAGCGACAGCTGGGATGAAGCCATCTGAGACGCAGCCACCCGAGTATATTCTCTTTGCTTGGGCGTGCGTAGAACTGCTGATTGTCTTTCTCGGTTCCAGGCGCGTACCGATTAGAGCTCACCATGCTTTAAACTTTAAAGCAATCAGCGGGGCACACCTTCACTGCGGACAGCGGTACTTCGTAGGCTGCGATGCGGTGGGCCGAAATTTTTCTCAAATGTCACGCTTGGACGTCTGGCGCAGGGGCTCGAGTCTCCCCTGAAGGATCATTCACACAGAAAGAACGTTTCGGCCGACGTCGACGGTCGCGTGAGCAAAGGAGGGTGCACACAAAAGGACAAACTTAGTGTATTCTAGATGTTACATTCATCATCCATTCCAGTATAAATGTTCCTTGTGTGGCCGTCCTCCTATGATTAACGCGATCGTCGACGCCGGCGGAGACGCGCGACTATGTACCTCGGATGGCAAGCTGATGAGTGCGCCGAATACGCCGTGCTGTATCGGCGGACACTTCGGCAAGAGAAAAGTACCCCCTATAAACTATTTACACCTTGTCGCTGTAAAATGCAGGTGGCCACCATTGAGGCATTGGCAGTTAGCTTTCTTTGCCTCACCTTACCATAGGCAAACCGTAAGGGCAGCGACTGTGACCTGATAACTTTAAAAATTGTCACCCACCACGAGTGCTTGTGCACAGCCGAGCCGGCGTCAAACGCAAAAAGTCCGCGCTTGTAGCCGTTGTGGTAAGTCCATGCTAAGGTGAAATGAAGTAAATCTGTTTTTCCCTTTCCACCGCCGACGCCAGCCGGTATCCGAATAATATGAAAAGAGGCGATTCCAAACGCGCTTTTTAGAATACAAAAATATTGGGTATAGATACCTGTATCGTCCAGGACAGGGTCCAAGGTGCCCTCTGTTGGCGAGAACAAAACTTACTAGTTAGGAACTCTTTCAGCACTTGACTCTATTCCGTTATTAGCCAGTGAGCTACATAATTACCCAGTCGGTTGTGCTGAAAAGGACTGTGCCCGCAGTAACAGCACCAGCCAAGTTGGCCCAGAAGTGGTGGTCGTGCTGGTCGCGCTGGTCGCGCTGGTCATGCCGCCAGATCAGCGAGCCGTGCGGCGCCATCGCATTCACATGTTCCCTCATGGTTACACCGCCCGCGTTGAATTCCTTTGATATCCTTCGACGTGAGCATCCTGAAGAACTACCTCACTATCCAGCGGCTTCGACGGACACTCTAACATTTGCTGCCATCACCATGATATGACAACAAACGTCACCCGCAGATGCTTCCGATTAGATTCGTACTTTCAAAATTCGTCGTCCTTGCAGACCGAGAAGAGAAATTACCGCGTACCGCTGGCTGCGCCCACGGGGCACGTTGGGCGGCCGCAACTGTCGCCATCTAGCGGAGAGCAGAGTGTTTTTTCCCGCTATTATGCGGATAGCCGGCCCGTTTTTTGCCGGCCCTGCACAAACGGGCCGCCAAATATTACAGGGCCGCTTACGGAGCCACCTATATAGCCATTCGCACCATTAAAGAGGGGAGGGGCCCACTCCAGCCGTGACGTTGTACACGGCTATTTTCACGGGGCTGGATCAGTTCGCGGCTAAGTCCTGAAAACTTTGAACGTCACGGCTATTGCCGTGACGTTTGCCGGCCCCAGATTAAGAGTGTACTTCGCAATACACCGTCTAGTTGGGAACCGCAAGTGTTTTTTTTTGCAATTTGCACACTGGAATCATCACGTTTCAATTCGCTCGTGAAATAGCGAATAGACGTTTGCAAGTGCGGCCTCTGGGCGCCACCATCTTGCTGCTGGAGAGTGTAGATCGTCTGACAGTCAAGCATTGCTGAGGCGTATACCCACTGCTTCCAGACTGACGCCCATCAATTTTTTTCCAGTGTGGCGGCCGTTACCGAAAATAAGTAGCGAAATAGCGTTAGTCGTTACTTTGAAAAAAGTTAACGCGTTATAGAGCTCCGTTACCATTTTGTAGAAGTGGCGAGATACCGGTGTCGTTACTTACCATGACTAACAAACGTTACTTTTACTTTATTTTGCCGTGACTTTGTGTTTCACTGTTTATGTATGACAGCTGTTTTTAATAAACCGCCTCTATAAACTTCGGCAACAGTACACTTGTTTGGAGTGATCATTTATTAATTTATGTTTGCCTAGCACCGCCGGAGCATTACTGCAGAGGAGTGGGGTACAGGTCACATTTATACGGTGGAAACTCATACAAACAGCACAAGCCAGCAACTAAAAAGGTAAATAAACAGTTCAGAGCAACACCCACTAATAAAACATCAAAATTTAAATAACGCCAAAAATACCAACAAAGAAATTCATATTGCACTGATCAGGTTAATAAAAGATTCACTGTCAGCAGGATCTGTAACGTATATCCTCAAACACGTGACGCTTCGCTAGTGCGATTCGGAGAACTGAACCTTGCCCATAGCACCTGCCTGGAAAGAAGAAACAGCTTTGCAAAGAACGACCGGATGCACGCCACGCCACGTAACGGACGCAAGAGACCTCCTCATGTAATAAAAGGTAATACTGTAAAATAAACGTTATTGTATTCCTTCACAAACCAACGCCGCATTTCCAATTAACGACACGTCAGCATTCGGCCACCGCTGACACACTTGTTTTGATGCAAAGCCTGGGAACGAGAACGCGTCCAAACTTAGAATCTATCTTTTCTGTTGTTGACAGAACAAGCATTTGTTTTTAAGAGAAGAATTTGACCAGCTGGAGTAGCTAGAGACGCTGAGGAAAAATCCTTCGAGCGGTGGCAGACTGTTGAATTTTGAACGGATGTCTCTCTTCAGTGAGACGGCTGCTCAGGGTATGGCGACGCTGATCTTATCAGCTTCTATACAAAGACTGCACCAAGGACGCTTTAAGGCCCGTTCACACTCTTGCAACCAAGTACGACCTAGAGAGACAAAGATTTCTTAAAACCTCTTAAAATTTCTATGGACGAGGGAACACACTGGCGTTGTGGCGCCATCTGTGCGGTGACCCTGGAACTGCATTTCAGAAGAGCGCAGGTTTTGCGGGATTTCCGAGGTCAACTGTGCGTAATACCTATCAGAAAGGCTCGTTTACAACGTTGACAAAAGATTTTCGAGCCAAGAAAGAAAGGATAATGCGCGAGAGAAATAGAAAATATACCGGACCGCCAAGTTTACACTGCTACCCAATAGATGGCGCCAGTGAGTCCTCTCGTTGTAAGAGGTTTTAAGGGTTTTAGGAACCCAGGTTCCAAGAGGTCGCAAGAGTGTGAACGGGCCTTTACGGGTTCCGCGCTACGATAATCTCGCGTCTTTTGGACCCGGTCGTGGGGACGTTACAAGTGTCTTCGGAAGGAGTTTGAAATGACGCCGCTTATAGATAGGTTTGTTGGGGTTTCTTTGCCAATTTTACGTAGTGTACGGACTAAAATTATTTTGTTTTCACACAATCCAGCGGTCATTTGTCATCAAACGTAACGAGAAACGGGTGACATAATTTGGTAGGAAATTCCAAAAAAATAATAACGACATTACTTTACTCGTCAGTCATTTGGGATTCAAACGAGTTGGTTAGCACGTTAGTAAACAAAACAAATGCTTTACTAGTAATGTCGTTACTTGTAACGCGTTAGTTCCAACACTGCTTTTTTACATCCACGTTGGCCAGAATAGCACTCGAAGCGTGGCGACTCTCAAACGTCTATTCCCAGCTAGAATAATCACGCACTGTGAATGCCCTTTGGCTTTGAGCCTCGTTCTGTGAGGAATTGGTTTAACCACTGAAAGAAAACGCACAAAGACGATCGAACGCCGTGATGGTGCACTTTTGGCGCTGCTTGGTTGGCATTGTCGAATCGCAGTGTCATCTGAGGTCGGACTCTGTGGAAACGGAGCATAGGAATATGAGAAAGGTCAAGCGAAAACAGACGTTTATTAAAGGGTGGTTCACGAAGACATCACGCGAATCACCTGTGAAACTTATTTTATTTTCCAACCTGTATAACTTATTTCTCCGTCACCTTGGAACAGCGTCTCCACATCAATTACTGCGGGATATAGGGAAAACAATAATAAGTGTACTGAGAGCAATAGCACCCGAAATTACGGTGTTAGGCCAGCAGCTTCTAGGCAGGGAGGATGTAAGCAGGCGTTTGCCCGACACCGCTTAGGGTCTTAGTTTGTGGGCGCGCACCAGAAACGTGCAAACGGGGATGGGTGAGGAACCGGCCTTCTCGTCAGCCCACAACCTGGCCGTAAATTCGGTGACGTCCTTGAGGAGGAGGGGCTTTTCTTCTTCCGTCACAACTGCCGAAAGGCAATTCATTGCCATCAAAACCCTGAAAACAACAATACCAAAGAAATGAATGGCAAATTGCTAGGCAATTGTGTTGCTCACATGAAACGTTTTAGCGTGACGTGACATCGGGTCACGTCATGTCAATTTTGCCGCTAAAGATTGCGCGGAAACTGAATTGGTGTTGAGGTCATGTGACGACAATTTTCATGCTAAATTTAGCAGAAACAAAATGAAAGCCGTTTACAACTCCCTGTAACGCCGAATTAGAGTGCAGCTCTTGAGGAGGAGGAGGGGAGGGTACGGGGGGGCCAAGTGACCTCGGGGGGGGGAGGGGGTCACATGGACTCAGGGGGGTCACGTGACGTCACTGATGACGTCATCAATGATGATGACGATGACGAGGCGGATGCCGATGACGTCATCAGTGACGTCATTGATGACGTCATCAGTGATGATGATGATGCCGATGACGATGCCGATGACGTCATCAGTGACGTCACTGATGATGTCATCGGCATCGTCATCGGCATCATCATCACGTGACCTGGGGGACCACGTGGCTGGGGGTCACGTGACCCCAAGGTAACCGAAAGGTCACGTGATCTAGGGATGACCTTGCGGTTACGCCGACGGCGACGCCGACGCCGCTCAAGCCGGAAACGGGCGCCTAAGAGCTGCGCTCTAAAAGTGAAGTCATGTGACTTCACAGGCCACAGCTTCAAGAAATCCGGAGCAACTAGCCAAAGACCGGAGCAACCAGCCAAGAGCCAAGGAACATTACAAAAATATTTTATTCACGTAAAGGCAAAGAAGTAAAACTATAGTCGTCGACAGGTTTAAGACACGCAGAAAATCTCGAGTCCCGAACCTGCCCTTATCGCTCCTCAGCCAATAGGATTGCAGCAATAGCCGATAAGAAGGCCCAAGGACCGATCACGAAGAAGAGTGAAAATTATAAGCCACGCCCCGCTTTTCTCAAGCCCTCAGTGGCTACAGTAAGTGCCATTGTGGCGCTTTTTTCGGGGCCGCCTAATTTAACTCTATCGTTGACGCGAAAGTATCGGGTATTAACGATTACAGGAGGACCCTTAAGCTTCGCCTTTAAGAGTGCAACGAGATACCTAAACATAGAAACCCCCGCTCCTTTTCAAGCCATACAAGCCTGTCTGCGTGGCCAGAGTTCCCTTTTGACGAGAGCGGACGGAAGAATCATGCGCTCCGATAACGGCGCGAAATCGGCCCCGACGGGCCGAGGAAGCATTAATGACGCGACGAGCGGCGGCAATGAGTACCGTAATGTGCTGCCCCGTTTTGCGGACGAGAAGATGTGTATAAATTCCGCTTTCTAGCACGCGGACTTAATGGGCCGAAGGTACCGAGCCATTGACTTGTCGGACGAACTCAAAGACATCGTTGACATGGACGGAGTAATCTCATTCGGACAATTTCAAATGAGCCACACCTGGATGGCCACGTTCGCAAGCGTGGCAGCCATGGAGAAGGTCGAGCAGGCAGGACAACTTAAGATTAAAGAAATAAGTTCCTGGTGCTGGAGCCCAACGCCAAGGACATCGAGACAAAGCTTCTTTGGTTTTTAGCCTACTTGGAAGACAGACTTGTTGCGGAGGCGTTGAGCCGTTCGGCAAAGTCCGAAGCATCGTTAGGGAAAAGTGGCGAGCCCCCGGCATGAAAAACATGAAAACCATAAAAAAAGTCAGTCTGACGCTACACCACCTCGGACCTGTTCCACATGATCAAGATCTATGATGTGAAGTCCCTTGTAATCGTACCTGGGAGACCACCACGGTGCTTAAATGGCAGGCCATATTTGAAGACAGTGCCAAGCACCAAAATGTCCGACGTGCAACAAATTCGAGCACGATAGTAGCGAGTGCTACTCTATGTATGCGTTCACACTGAGGGGAACTGCTGAGGAAGCAAACTCGAACTTGAAACAGTTCATGGACGTAACCGAAGTTGTACAGCCTGAGGGAGAAGTGTGGACAAGCGCAAGTGCTACTGCCGTCAGCTTGCCCTCCCTACCAGGAGGGTCTGGAGAAAAAAGCGACAAGCAGCAGAAAATCCAGGGAGACGCATCTGTGGCGACAAAAATTAAGGACAACTCAACTACGAACGAGAGCGCCAGCTGTTGCAACGAGGCACCAAAAGAACTGACTCCTACTACACCGGATGAACAAAAGCCAACGGAACCAGGTCAGGAGGGCAACCTCCTGAAAACCATGAAGACAACGAGGACATGCGCACCGACACCGGGGCAACGGGCGGCACCTGAGGGAAAGCGTAAACAGCTGGACCCTGCAAACACGTAAGTATGCGAGTAAGCGCTTACACTCGTCACAAAAGCCGCTAAAACGTCAGGACCAAGAAACGCTGCCCCCTTAAAGTATGAATGACAACCTTCGCTTTGCCAGTTTAAATTTACGTGGTTTCCACTCTCGGAAAAAACATTATGATCCACAACGTTTACTTGACGATAAAGAGAATGATTCATTTGCAACACAGGAATCAAAACTTTCCACACAGAAACAAGTGAATCACGCCTTAAGTACTTTCTCGAGCAAGTACGAGGTGTGTGTGAGCCATGCTGTTGGGCTTTCGGGGGATGTTTTTTGTTCATGAGAAGTTTGTTCAATTATGTGAATTATCTTTCCAGGTCGACCTCCAAGGACTCTCTGTCCTGTGCGATTTTCGAATATAGGACTTAAAGTGGAAAGTGATTTGCATATATGCTTTAAATGTTGTAAATTTGCGCGGTTATTTTTTTAAATAATTTGCGCCAGTATTTAAGTTGTGATAGGCTGGTGGAGCTCCTTGGAGACTTTAATTGTGTTTGCGAACTAGATGATAGAACGGCTACAAGGCCTTAGCTAGATAAGAGTGAGCGCTTCTTGCTCGATGGTGTTTAGGAGAGTGACTTTATTGATGTTGCACAATTTCAACCCGGAGGTAGATATATTATACTTAGGCACTTTCAACGTGGGTCGCATGCCAGCCTGGACAGGTTATACTTTTCTAGTGACATACTACACTTGCTAAGTGCCTACGCGGTGGAATCCATGTTTATCACGGACCACGGCACTGTCACTGCAACAATCGGACCGAGGCAGAAAAATCGCATTAATTGGAGGCTGTGGAAACAGATTGCCCGGTTACTAAAAGACGATTTTTTCGCTGCCCGGACGCGTAATCTTCTTCAACAATCGGGCCAGAAAGCAGACCGTGTCTTTGTAAGATAAGATTCCTTTGAATAGAAAGTAAAGCAACTTGCGATCGAGAGAGCATGCGCCCTCAACGTTTGTAAGCACCAACTAGAAAAGCAACTTCAACGTGACTTGCGTCTTTTATACGAGCTTGAGTGTAATATATACCCGGTCAAGGAACTAAGGACATAATGAACATAAAAAATAACTTAAATAACTTAAACAGCCTTTATCAGGATCGTTATATAGGTACAGTTTCTACGTTTACATGGATTCAACAGCAGCGCATCGGATCCAGTTATCGAATTGGATCCAGTTCAACCACTGCGTTTACATGGATTCGGATCGACCAGTAGCGGCACCTTTTGTCGAAGGATTACAACGCAAACCTCGTGATCTTTCGATTGTTTGCGAAGTTTCCGGTTTGGTTAGCGGCATGCATCGCAACGCTCCCGTGATCCCTCGCACGAGCACTCGATTCGATCCGCTAGCGAATACATGGAGAGTCTCGATTCGAATTGACCATCTCAAACCACCCCGTCCCAGTGGATGAGATCAGATCGTATCCAATCCGATCCGAGCCGTTTACATGGACCGATTCAATTCGTTAACTGAATCGGATGCGTTGCTGTCGAATCCATGTAAACGTTGCCAGTGATACGTTCTCGCATAGAAAGGTTCCTCCTGGGAGAGCAGCCTAATAAAAATGCTTTAAAAAACAACAAGCGATATGCAATTAGAAAAAAATTCTATGAATAGAACATGGCAATAGGATAATCCCTGATAAAGATGTAATAGAGCGCGTCTTTCTGGAACATTATTGAACGTTGCTGAGCAACCCTGCAAGCGCAAATGATACAGAAAGTCTTTCCAAACTGATAGCGTTACTGCCGGGGCTAAACGGCCACAATGTAATGGGTTTAGAATATATGATTAGTTAAAACAATTAACAATGCGGCGGATTCTCTTCCCCAAAGTAAAACACCGGGCCGGACGGCACGATATCTGCATTTTACAAAGTGCACAAGGTTGCAGTTTCCGTTGTGTAATTAGAGATTTTACGAGTAGCATATACAGATCAAATACCCTGCCGCCATGGTTTACGAGGGTGCACACTGTGTTACTTTCGAAAAGAACCGATAACTACAAAATGCGTAATGTAAATGGTTATCGGCCAATTATATTGTGTAATGCGAGCTATATAATATTTGCCCAGGTACTAGAAAACAGGCGGCGAACGGTTATTTACGAACTCGTCAGGGAACATCAAACCTGTGGGATAAAGGGCAGGGCAATCCAAAACAATGTTCGTGTGGCCAGAAGTGTGTTAGAAGGTGTATCAGGTGAAAATAAGCAAGTGGGAATGCTTCCAATCGATTAACAAAAAGCGTTCGATCGTGTTCACCACGATCTTCTATTTAAAATTTTGTCACATGTCGGCGTTGAGAAAATAATATTGCAGGGCGCTAATATAGGATATATACAGACTGTGACACGAGCCTGGCACACAATAATGTCGGCACTGAAAGCACCCCTGTCAGGTCTTGGTGCGGCAGGGATGTGTTCTGTCCCCATTGCGTTTTTTTTATTTATACCTGAAACGATTTTTTTAACAACAAGAGTTCAAATGCCCTTGGGTATACCTTGCGCATCACGGAAATCAAAGTCTTGGCTTATGCAGACGATGTTTCTTTATTTGTCGCAGGCAAGAAAGGCGCGAGTCACGCCTTTGGCACTGACGCTCAACCTTTGTCGAGCCATCGGTGCTGCAATGAACCTGCAGAAGTGCAGGGGTTTCTGGCATGAAGCTTGGGCAACCTCTCGCGAGGAACTTGAGGACATTCATTGGAGTTGCACACCACGCAACTACCTCGGCGTGCCCTTGGACAGCTTCAAAAACCGCATGGCCTATTGGTCGGAAGTGGTGGTGAACATCGACCGGTGTGCTAAACGATGGGCGCACAGAGACCTGTCAATTTTCACCAGAGCGTCTGTCTGTAACGTGCTTTTGATAGCCAGACTTTACTATGACTTTACTATGGCTTAAAAGATTTGCATTGTACAAAGTTTAATATTTAAAATTTTCATGGTATATTTGCAGTTTTTATCTGGAACTCAACTTGGGAACCAGTGCGCCGAGAAAATCTCTTTCGCAGAATCGTCGACGATGATGTGGCCCAGCCCCACTTATTCATCAGACAATTAGTAACACGTTTTCCTTTTCTGAGAGACCAGGAAAACGCGTTTCCCACGTTTATCTCCACGTTTCTTGCGTCTTCTTTTGAAAAACCGCCTTCCATAGTTGGTTGTAGTTTCTAAAGGAGGCCGTTGACGCCTTTCACTTTTAACATTGAGGTTTTCTCGGAAATACCTGGCTAATGGGAGAAGAAAAAAGTTAACGCGAGACCTTGTTAATAGTTTTTCCCAATGCCGACATCTCGTGCATTTTATACGGAAAGCAGAGGCCGCGATGGTTTGTGTCGTGTAAAGAAAATGGGCGTTCCCCCGGTTCCAAAACTTTCTTTTTTAAATTACACTGTTCTGTTCTCCCACCAAAGTGTGCTTACGAGAAAAAGGTACGTTTTTACTATGGACTGAAAGCTGCTTATCATGGAAACAGCCTGAAACTGTTGACCATGTTTTTATTTTATGTTATGCGCTATTTTCATTTTGGTATGTTTAAAGTGCACTCTACAAGGAGAAATAGAAACTACAGCAGATTCCATGCGTTTCTTATCAGAAAAGTCGGGAGACACTGTATATGCTCTATGGTTTATATAGTATGTGGAAATTTACAATGGATGTAGGGAACGCCGTGCTGTCACCGAAGTCTGTCCATTTTTATTTTCATTCAACTTGTGGCACAAATCAGCAGTGTGTACGAAGTGCAGGACATAGTGCCTGAATGGATGCCGGAATTAAATACATTGCTGAATACGAAATAATTCTAGAATGATGACGATGGCCATCCTTTTAGAGCCTCTACTTTGTTTCGTTGTGAGTCTGTTTCTTTTTTGTTTTTTATGCAAACAATAAAAAACAAAAAATGTGTCTGCGTGGCCTAGTTGGTAGCGTGCCTTGCTCGCAACCGAAGGGCCGTGGGTTCGAATACCGCTTCCGCCTAAAATTCTTGAATTTTTTTCTTTAAGGCAAATTAATTACTTTAGAAAGTGAAATCGTTTGCGACAAGCGGTCGACCTATAATTCGCATAATATGTCATGTTTTAATCACTTTCGTTCCTCGTGTGACGTCACGTTTCACGTGAGCGTTGTGGGTTGTTTGAAATTCCCGCGCGAGGTCATGTGGCAGTGACGTCATGACCCTATGAAACAATCAGGATTTTCCAGTCCGACCAGCGCCGGGTTTTATGAAACATGAGGTACTAAACGCTATCGCATTAATACATCTAGTCATGTATTAAACCATCAAACGTCAGAGAGGAGCAGCTAGGAAAGAGTAACATTTTCGCGCTTACGGGTTTTTTCCTCGAGGCTGGAGTACGTGGGCGGTTTGTGTAGCAACTCGCAGGTGGTTGGAACTAGACCAGCGTCCTTCAGAAGGTTCAACATGTAGGACAGAAGGGCATCTCGGCTCACCGAATCTCCGCTTGGGGGAATGGTATTCTCGAACACCTGCGTCCAAGTGTAAGCAATGGTTCAGAGGGCGGAGAGGAGGTTACATTGGATGATATTTATTGTTAGAAACTACTTAATGTGTAAATTGAAGACTTTAGGGACGATAGCCCAGCCACTGGTTTCGTCTTAGCTAGATCCATACGACAGAATGGCCGACCTGTTCTTAGACTACTATGATGTAGAGATTTGACAACGGCAGTGTTCCAAAGAGGGTGTTTCTTATCCTCAATAGTTTATAACGAGTTCTTTAATTTAACTTACAATAATAAAAATAAAACGCGAGTTAGAGGTAATCCCAGGCTTTTTCTGATGGGCTGCAAAAGGCATTCACTGATTTGTTTATTGGCTGAAAATGAAGCTATATAAAAATCAATGCGGTTTGCGAAACATCCCGGTGATTAAAATATTCAGGCAGCTAACATTTGTTAATGCAAAAGCGTTGTATGATCCCGTATACTTTGAGCATGTTATTCAAACCAGTATTCCTTGAGTTTGTATGAATCAACATTTATAGTAAGAGCTAGATTTTCTTCATATTTCAGTTTTAGCTTATTGCACTGTCATCAGCGGTAAAACAAATTTTGTTTACAGTCAGTCTTGGTAAGAGATTTGAGCTTA
Source organism: Ixodes ricinus (assembly GCA_037355805.1). Lineage (NCBI taxonomy): Eukaryota > Metazoa > Arthropoda > Arachnida > Ixodida > Ixodidae > Ixodes > Ixodes ricinus. The sequence goes on along the minus strand of JAZHYW010011042.1, from coordinate 70,603 downwards.
GGACAGCCTCCCGATGACACATAAAGGGACACATGCGCCTTTCTAGCTTAGGTTTGACACCTTGGCAGGACAGAATAACTGCAGCAACTGTTCTTGCCCGGCACTAGAATACGCGTTGACATTGTAAAATAGCTTTGGAATGTACATAGATTATTATCTTAAATGGGAAATTCATGTAGAACAGGTATGCAAGAAATTGAGAATACTGACGGCACATATGTTTCATATTCAAGATATAATTCCCCTTTCTGTACTTCCAATGATATATAATGCCTCAGGAAAATCGGCATTACAATATGGAATAAGTGTTTACGGGCACTGCGTCAAATATCTGCAAATAAAAAGCAACAACACTATTCAAAAGAAGATATTTAGAAAGGTAGGATAAGTTAGCGAAAAAAAATGATTTTAATAATTATACGGAGAAAGAATTAAGAGTGTTTTGCTTTCAGTGACCAATTGAAGTATGACATAAAAAAGAAATATTTTTAAGCAATAAACATAAAATAGAAAGTAGTTAAAAAAGAAACTTTTTGTTCAAGCAGAATATATGTAGAACCATTTATAAAAACAATATATGGCTAGGCAACAAGAAACTACTACGTCCTTGCTAACGAACGGCCTGAAGACTTATCTCAATGCAAAAATCCACACGGAATAAAAAAGTTGACTAGAAAATAGATGAATAAGAGAAAAAAGGTAACCAAAAAGGAAACTAATTATTAAGAAAATCAGAATCAACGAAGCGGACCGTCCATCCGACCATGTCTACTATTCTTTGTTTTTTATTATTGGGATTAATTATAATTTTTTCCACCAGATTGTCAATAAACGTTAAAACAACCCCTAATATTGTAGATTTTTTTTTTTTTGGTTTGAACTCGTCAAACAGAGTTCAACGTGAATATTATTACAATGAAACTATTGGGCATGCCAGCTGCATAAATTTCATTTTAACGTGCGTGTGTGTTTACCTGAGTATGTGCCTGCCACGCCCCGAGCACAAACAAGCCTTATTGGCTATGTGGGCATATAAAGTAATATGGTAAAAACTGGAAATAAAAATATGCAGATATGAATGTTAACGTTGTCAACTGACCCTCCCCCGAATGTTGTACCACTCATATAATCTACACAGTGTGCAAAAGCGAAACGTGACCCACCCTCTAAACATTGTGTCGACGAGATCCCCAGTTGAGAGCGCTCACGGGACTACATAACTGGCGGAACTGATATGCCTGCTCATCCGCACCGCTGTGGACGCGATACAAAACGGCAGCGTTATAAATCGATGTTCGCCGCATTGTACCTCCATATGACCGTGCAGCGTGGTATCCCCTTGCTCATCAGTTCACTTTCCCAGGCAGTTATAAAATGGCTGTTAAGGAGAGTGTTCAAAACATCAAATGGTCTAATCCAACAACCTTGCATGTGAATTTGTGCTTTCGCGGAAATATGTAAAAAAATAACACTTTTACTGGGAGTTTTGGTAATAGCGGTTTGGAAACAAAAATAGCACTCTTATTGTGCCCTTTTACGCGTGTGTGTGTGTTTATGCCAATTAAGCAACATAGTTCTATTAGCACAGTGTTTGGAAGCTAATGGACACAGTTCCTTTCCATTCGATAGCGAGTGTTTCAAAATAAAGAAGCTAACTTTGAAAAAAGAAGAAAACAGCGAGTGTTTTGATAAGGGCGAATGTCATCTCACCTTTCGATATTTTTTCCAATGATCCATTGTTGCCAGTTTCTTATCCAGATTCATAGCAACTTGATGAAGCTCCGAAGAGAAGTAGACAACCTCCACCGGGTTTGAGCAATTCGGCGATGTTCTTGAGTACCGTTTCTTGATCGTTCGTCCTGTGTAGGCAATGGAATGAGTAGACGCGATCGAACTGACCGTATCTCTTCACGAAGTCAGCCACGCCGTTCCCCGATATGTCCAGGACATCGTAACAGATCTTGGGATGGGCGAAGTTCTTCTTAGCATACTCCACCATGTCCTCGGAGACATCGACCGCAACCATTCTTTCAAGTGGCGTGCAGCGTGGAAGAAGATGGTCTCGAGTAAAGTCTCCAGTGCCGCAACCCACGTCCAGAAACTGTTGCTCCTCTGTGTCATCCATAAACGAGGCTTGTAGTAGGTCCAGTACTTGGAGGTTTTATGCTCGCTGTGCGTTATTGTTGAGGATGTAAATTCTTGGATCGATGGTAGAGTAAGTCGTCTCGCTGTTTACCGGCGTGTTTTCTGCGATGGGTGTGGAAGCGGCCATCTTGATGAACGGTGGAAGACGGCGGAGATGAGCGGTTGTGTGAAGCGTTGCTCGTATACAGCTGACAGACTTTGCACAAATGGAGACCCGACCGTTCATGCGCATGTGCACATTCAGAAGAGCGAATCTTCCACGCGCCCCTCTTTCATTGGTTGTGTAGCAGGAATGAACTAACCAAAAAGGTAGAATGGTACGTGGTGGTACGCAGGTTTTGCTAGCTACGGGCCTACCTGATTACACAGGATGTATTGTGCCGGATGCATTTGTTTTCCCCAGGGGCTTGTAAGCAGCTGATGAGTAGCGGTACGTGCACATGAGGCTATGAAGTGTACGTATTTTGTTATAGTGGAAAATGTTAAACAACGACTGGATTCAGAAAATAATTGTCTGGGACTACGCCTGCGTATTGCGGTAGATGTCAGGGAACAATTGCAATGAGCGAACACGCGTTTCTAAACAGTATTGACACCAGAAACCTGAGCTTCTCCAACCTTGCTTTAATGTGCTTCGTATGCTTTGGTAAACTATAATAACCGGCAGCTTAAATAACACTGAAGTGAAAAAAAAATGTTTTAATGGGTTTAACATTTTGCCGTTACTATGACATAAAAATATTTTTTTTTTTGGGGGGGAGAGTATAACTGACGTTTTTTGGCGCAATTTATGGGGGGGGGGGGGGGTTAGGTCTGCTCTAGGTCCCACCCGGTGCTTACAAGCCTAAGCACCTTTTTCTCGGCTCTCATTGGTTGGAGAGATGATTGACGTGTGAAATGTTGGTTTGTGAAAGTGTCTCTCCGTACCGTAATAATAATTTAATCGAAAATATTTTTATATTTCGGGAACAAAAAATCTAGATCGAGTCTTTATTGTTTTAAAGAATATCCCGAGACTGCCTTTCCGCCTCGGTTTCCAACGATAACAAAGAATGACTGCAGGTGTCTGCGGAGTAATCAACCAGAGCAGCTTGTCGAGATCCTGTATTTTAATTCGTGCGAGTCGGTTCTCCTTTCAGCGATGTGTTTAGAGCAATATCTCCATCCACCGATGTAGTTTGCAGCTAACAGCTGTAGTAAGTATAATCATCCAGACGCGCTGTTGGCGCTGTGCGGGTGCCTTGGTTCGTAGCGGGTGGTAGCGGGACTGACCTAAGCCGAGCGTCCCACTCTATTTTTTTTATTTGTGAATACTATTCACCCCAAGTACGGGGCTTTAACAGAAGTGGGGTATATGAAGAACACTCAAACATACAACATCAGGGCTACAACACAGTACGCATTCAGCGACATCTACTTAAAATAAACGGGCTGAAATAGCACACACTTTCAACATATTATCTAGCACTGAACAAAATGAATTCTCAGCACATGAAATCTACGACTTAGCAAAAATATTTGAAGTACAATTTATCAGTCCAAATCACACACATTCAGAAGGGCGCTCTCGAATTCATCTAAACAGTCCAATGTCAAAATATTTTGTGGGAGATTATTCCAGTCTTTTACAGTTCTAGGGAAAAAGAAGACTTATAAACGTCAATGTTACATTTGGGCACTTCAAACTGATTAGTACTAACGTGTCTGAGTTCTCTCGATGCGCGATGTGTTAATCTAGAATCCGGGTTGATATTATACAGGTGATGAGAAAACATAAAGAAAAACTTTAGTCGAGCGATTTTTCGACGGACGGAAAGTAAGGGGAGATTGAGGCTGTTCAGCATATCTGTAACAGAATCAAGTCGCTTGTATTTGGATAAAATAAATCGCACCGCCTTCCTCTGAACTTTTTCGAGTTCGCCAATTTGATTTTTTCTATAGGGGTCCCACACCGATGCAGCGTACTCCAAGGTAGGCCTAATATACGTTGTGTAGGCCATTAACTTCACTTGAGGCGGAGCACTGTTCAGGTTTCGTCTTAAAAACCAAAGCTTTTTCATTGCTTTCTGACATATTTCATTTATGTGCCTACCCCAACTTAAGTCTTTAGAAAGTGTCACACCCAAGTATTTAAAACTATCAACTTCAACCAAAGGACTCCCATCAAGCTCGTAAGTAAAAGAAAGAACATGCTTAGTTCTGTTAGTTATTCGTGCAAACACTGTTTTTTGTGTATTAATTTTCATCTTCCATTTTGAGCACCAATCTTGAATAGACCTAACGGATGCACTTAATCTGTGCTGGTCGTCTTCCTCCCTGATTTTTGAATATAACAGACAATCATCCGCAAAGAGCCGCACAGTAACCCCTCGGCTTATTTCTGCCGCGATATCATTAATGTAAATTAAAAATAATACTGGCCCGAGTACTGACCCCTGGGGGACGCCCGAGGGCACTTCAGATACAATTGAACAGACACCGTTAACCTCTACATGCTGCACCCGATTAGATAAATACGCCCTGATCCACAATATCACGCTATGATTTACACCATGCAAAGAAAGTTTATGAAGTAGTTCAGTGTGTGGTACTCTATCAAACGCCTTAGAAAGGTCAAGGCATATCGCATCAATCTGTCCTCGCTCATTAGAAGAAGCGGCAAAATCGTCAAATGTTTCTATGAGTTGCGTGACCGTCGATAGTTGCTGGCGGAATCCATGTTGGTTAGAATGAAAAATGTTGGAGGATTCAAAATACTTGTATAATGCTTTTGAAATAATATGCTCAAATAATTTGCATACTATGCACGTTAGAGATACGGGGCGGTAGTTTTCAATATTATGCTTACTTCCTTTTTAAGAATTGGTACGACCCTTGCACTGCGCCAATCGGGGGGTACACGGTGTTGTTTCAGTGATGTTTGAAAAATAATGGTAAGAAATTTTGAAACCCATTCTGCATATCTTTTTAAAAACTCGTTTGGTATTTTGTCTGGCCCGGTTGACTTCTTTACGTCTAAGTTTAATAGTAATGAAAAGACTCCCTCTTCAGTAATCATTATATCCCCCATAGTACTATTTGTCGCACTGAAGCTCAAGTCCTCTATAGCACCGTCTGTATTAACAAACACACTATGGAAAAAGTTATTAAACCTATCGGCGATATCTTTTGGATCGGTCACAGTTTCATTGTTTTCAATGATATATTCTAATCGTTCCTTTCGAGGTTTTAAGTGACGCCAAAATTTGTCAGGTGAATTTCTCATAAAATTCGGTAGGGTTTCAGAAAAATAACGTCCCTTCGCTGAACTCAGCTTTTGCTTTAAAAGACATGAAAGCTCTAGGAACTCTTCCTCGTTTTCCTTTCTTTTACGACGTTTGCGTTTTATTTTACGCTTGAGTTGTACGATCTCTCGAGTTACCCACGGATTAGATTTTTTTATTGATTTATTCCATTTGGGTATAAAATTTTCTAAGCAATAGGTAACGATGCGTTTAAATTCAGCCCATAAATAATCCACGTCACTTGTACCATCGAAAGTTGAAAACCGAGAAAATGACAGATCGAGGTAATCTAGCACACTTTCGTCGTTCGCTTTGGAAAAATTAGGCACTTGGATAGAACACTTTGTTTGTTTGCAAATTTTAGCAGTTTTGAAACATGAAAATACTAATTTATGATCAGAGATACCCTCGTTAACAAACACTTCATACTCGAGTATATGACTACTTACAAATACTAAATCTAACAACGAGCAGCTGTTTCCAACTTCACGAGTGAAATCCGTAACAACTTGCGTCAGACAATTGTCAAATGCAATATCGAGAAGAAGTTCGCTATTAATTACATCGACATGTCCTGCATCAAGCTCATCCCAATTAACTCCAGGTAAGTTAAAATCCCCAGCAATAATTAGTCTGGTTCCGAGTCTAATGTTAGTACTAAGGTAATCGTGTAGTGCTTCCAAGACTGAATTAGGAGCATCCGGAGGCCTATAAAATGCACAGACGACGTAGTGTGTATTATGAAAGTTAATTTTACACCATATACATTCAACTTCCTGAATGTCTTTCATTACTACATAGTCGATATTATTTTTAAGAACCAATGCTACGCCTCCTCCTCTCGTTTTCCTATCTTTTCGTACCATCTTATACCCTGGTGGCAGTAACTCTCCATCACTTATTTCTGGGTGTAACCATGTTTCTGTTACTACGACAACATGGGGGTTATAAAGCATTAGTATCTGCTCGAGTTCAATAACTTTATTAGCTAAACTGCGCGCGTTTAGGTTTATGACACGTAATTCCGCGTTTTTTTTTTCAGCGAGTCACCCTTCATTATTATCGGATCTATTCCTATTTAGTTTGACGCGACAGTTATCCTCGTCATGCCACGAGTAGAAATCATCGTTTATCTTAATCTTATCACCAACGAGTTTTACCCGCGCGCCATCATCCCTCTCTGCTCTCGCACTTTCCCAGAGCATCTTTCGTCTGGTTATCGTGGTCCGTGAAAAGTCGTCTGAAATAGATATTCTTGAGCCCTTCAATTTTTTGCAGTTGCGAAAGATTTCTATTTTTTCATTGAAGTCTGCAAAGTTCATGATTACTGGCCGAATTTTGTTGGGTTGTTTCCGTCCAATTCTGTGCATTCGTACAATCGACTTTACTGTAACTTCAAGGCGGTTTTGGAAAATATCTGTGACTACTTTCGATTTTAAATCTTCATTTTTTTCGTCTTCGTTCTCAGCGATACCAAAGATTACCAAGTTGTTTCTTCGACTACGATCTTCTAGGTCGACAAGTTTCTCCTGTTGTGTTTGAATGGTCGCATTCAACTTTTTGACGGAATTTTCAAGGCCACTGACTTTGGTATCACTGTTCTTGACAGAAGTTTCAAGTTGTTTAATGTTCCTTGTGAGTTCGTCCATTCTTTTATGGAAGCTAGTTTGGTTTTCTTTGATTTCTTTAATGTCAACGCTTATTCTTTTTTGGGTTTCTAGCATTTCGGCCATCATTTTTTCAGTCCTTGTTTCTGGGCCCGGGTTAAGCTCGACATCACCCGACAGGAGGAGCACCATCATTTCACAGCAATGCAAGACACAACCGTAAAACACTTTGGGGCACGGCAGGACAATGAGGTACCGATTATCACTTCTACAAGTTGAGTATGTTTCAGTACTAACCTGAATGGTAAATAACATTGGCATATGAACCGACGTGATCCTGTTGGTTCATCTGGCTTGATTTGTTCCTTTGCGCGTGTTGGCTGCTGAATAAAGATATTGGTTCCCGTAAAAGGGCCCCTTACTCTCTGGATATTGCTACCGTTGTGATTGCGACAATGGTTTTAATACCGAGAGGGTACCTGCATGGGTAAAATTTTGCGGAGCGATTTGGCTGGACCCAAACGGGCGTTCTGTTCGCATCAAGTTTGTTCAGGTTTGTTCCCGTCAGTTCGCTTCTAAAGGAAAATTGCTCTACGTCTTGTAGTGGATCTGGCATACCGATGCGAACATTTTTAGGTCGCGTTTCGGTTGTGCGCCATAACGCTCACCCACCTTGCTCGCGGATGCCACGCGAAAAATTAACAAGAGCGGGAAAGCTGGAAATACTACATATTTATTTTGTTAATTTTTGTTTGTTTGTTGTGCTCATATTCGGTCTAGCACAGGCGCGGATCCAGAACACCGTTTGGGGGGAGGGGGGCGGGGGGTTTAAGGATACTATTCTCCCATTCTTTCATGTGTACCGGGCGGTCCACCTTATTGCCTCGGGGGGCGAGGGGGGGGGGGGCGGCCGCCCCCGTCGCCTCCCTCGGATCCGCCCGTGGTCCAGCAGCCAAGCCAATCCAGCAGTAATGGGCGGGGCCACTGATCTGCAGGCCGGGCTTAAACGGGCCGTGACCTCTACGTACATTGCGTCTAACCGCGTAAATACTGCACAACTTTATTTTCTCTGTCAAAATTACGAATGCAATTACGTGTCCCAGTTATGCCCATTAATTTTTTCAGTTCAGTGTTTTTTTTTTAAGAAGCGCACGGCGTGGTGAGTTTTGACCATCTCATTATCGCTTCGCAGCGAATGAGATTATGCATTATCTATTAAAAGCGCCGATTTGGCTCGTGTCACACAGCGTTCAAGGGTTTTCATTTGGTGATGCACAGCTGCGTGGTCGCAAAACCACAAATTACAACTACACGGCTTAGAGGCGCTATTGCGTTACATTCCTACAGCAATACAAAAAAAATTGTAGAAATAAAAGATTTTAAAGTAGTAAGTATAATAACTGCATCGCAGGGGATTAGAGGCGATATTGCGTTACATTTCTACAACTATACGAAAAAAAGAATTTGTGGAAATGAAAAGAAAAAAATGATTTTAAAGTAGTAAATATAATACCAGCATGTGTAATGTCTAATGTATATGGATGTGCAATGAATATCCTCAAACACGCGACGCTTCGCAGAGCGCGGTTCGGACAACTGTAATGTATATGGTGAACACGTTCAGCTAGCCCAGCTTGATTGTCTGGCCTCTGGCAGGATGTGTAATGCATATCATCAAACAACGGGACGCTTCGCGATGCGCGCTGGTCAACTGTAATGTATATGGTGAACACGTTTAACTAGACCAGCTTGATTGTCTGGCCTCGGCAGGATGTGTAATGTATATCCTCAAATTATCGTGACGCGCTTCGCGAGCGCGGTTCGAGACAAACTGTAATGTATATGGTGAACACGTGCTGAGCTTAGCCCAGCTTGATTGTCTGGCCTCGGCAGGATGTGTGGCTGTATGTCCTCGGACACGTGACGCTCGCGAGCGCGGTTCGGACAACTGTAATGTATATGGTGAACACGCTTAGCTAGCATAGCCCAGCATTGTCTGGCCTCGGCAGGATGTGCAATGTATATCCTCGAACACGTGACGCTCGCGAGCGCGGTCTGGACAGCTGTAATCGCATATGGTGAACACGTTGAAGCTAGGCCCAGCTTGATTGTCTGGCCTCGGCAGGATGTGTAGTGTCGTATATCCTCGAACACGTGACGCGCTCGCCCAGGCACTGGATTCGATTAGCTGTAGTCGTATATGAGTGAACACGTTTAGCTAGCCCGGTCGCTGATTGTCTGGCCTCGGCAGGATGTGTGCCGTGCATCCTCGAACACGGTGACGCTCGCGAAGCGCGGTTCGGACAACTGTAATGTATATGGTGAACACGTCCAGCTGGCCCAGCTTGATTGTCTGGCCTCGGCAGGATGTGTAATGTATATCCTCGAACACGCGACGCTCGCGAGCGCCCGGTTCGGCAACTTCGTAATGTATATGGTGAACACGTTTAGCTAGCCCAGCTTTGATTGTCTGGCCTCGGCTTAGGATGTGTAATGGAGATAGTATCCTCGAGCACGTGACGCTTCGCGAGCGCGGTTCGGACAACTGTAATGTATATGGTGAACACGTTTAGCTAGCCCAGCCGGATTGTCCGGCCTCGGCAGGATGTGTAACGTACATCCTCGAACACGTGACGCTCGCGAGCTGGTTCGCCGACAACTGTGCCGTATATGGTGAACACGTTTAGCTAGCCCAGCCTGATTGTGTCTCGGCCTCGGCAGCATGTGTACCGTATATCCTCGAACACGTGACGCTTCGCGAGCGCGGTTCCGGACAAATCCGTAATGCATATGGTGAACACGTCGAGCTAGCCCGGCGTCAGTCGTCTGGCCTCGGCAGGATGTGCAACGTGCATCCTGCGAACACGTGACGCTCGCGAGCGCGGTTCGGACAACTGTGCAATGTATATGGTGAACACGTTTAGCTAGCCCAGCTTGATTGTCTGGCCTCGGCAGGGCGATGTGTGATGTATATCCTCGAACACGTGACGCTCGGCGAGCGCGGAAGTCTGGACAACCCTGTAATGTATGGTGGCGAACACGCTTAGCTATGCCCAGCTTTGATTGTCTGGCCTCGGCAGGATGTGTCATGCATATCCTCGGACGACGTGACCGCTCGCGAGACGCGGTTCGGTACAAGCGCAGCTATGTCTGGTGGCGCGTTTAAGCTTCAGACCAGCTTGATTGTCTGGCCTCGGCGGGATGTATCGCTATCCTCGAATCGCGTAACGCTGCATGACGCAGTTAGATTCGTCTAACTGCCTATTATTGGTGGGCATCGCGTCTGGCCGCAGCCCAGCTTGATTGCCTGGCCCTCGGCAGGTCATGTAATGTATACCGAGCAGCGAGCTGCTCAGGCGGCGCCGTACTGGAAGGCCAACTGCAACAGATATGGTGAGCTCGCATGCAAGCTGGCCAGCCTTGATTGTCTGGCCTTCGGCAGGATGTGTAATGTATATCACTCGAACACGTGACGCTTCGCGAGCAGCAGGTTCGGGCAACTGTAGTGTATGTGGTGAACACGTTTTAGCATAGCCCAGCTTGATTGTCTGGCCTCGGCAGGATGTGTAATGTATATATATCCTCGAACACGTGACGCTTCGCGAGCGCGGTTCGGACAACTGTAATGTATATGGTGAACACGTTTAGCTAGCCCAGCTTGATTGTCTGGCCTCGGCCGGAATGTGTAATGTATATCCTCGAACACGTGACGCTCGCGAGCGCGGTTCGGACAACTGTAATGTATATGGTGAACACGCTTAGCTAGCCCATGCTTGATTGTCTGTGCCTCTGGCAGGATGTGTAACGTATATCCTCGACCACGTGGACGCTCGCGAGGCGCGGTTCGGACAACGGGAAATGTGTTAGGAAGAACACGTTTAGCTAGCCCAGCTGATTGTCTGGCCTCGGCGGGGTGTGTAACGTATATCCTCGAACACGTGACGCTCGCGAGCGCGGTTCGGACAACTGGGCCGTGTATATGAGTGAACACGCCATGTGGCCCGCCGATTGTCCGGCCTCAGGCGGGATGGTAGCAATCGCATATCCTCGAACACGTGACTGCCTCGCGAGCGCGGTCTCGACAACGGTAATGTATATGGTGAACACGCTTAGCCAGCCCAGCCTGATTGTCTGGCCTCGGCCAGGATGTGTGCTGGCGATATCCTCGAACAATACCTGACGCTTCGCGAGCGCGGTTCGGACAACTGTAATGTGCACATGGCGAACACGTTTAGCTGGTCACCAGCTTGATTGGTCTGGCCTCGGCAGGATGTGTAATGTACATATATCCTCAAACACGTGACGCTTCGCGAGCGCGGTTCGGACAACTGCAATGTATATGGTGAACACGTTTAGCTAGACCAGCTTGATTGTGCTGGCAGGCGGCAGGATGTGTCATGCATATCCTCAGGCACGTGACGCTTACGCGAGCGCAGCTTCGGATTCAACTGTAATGTATATGGTGAACACGTTTAGCTAGCCCAGCTTGATTGTCTGGCCTCGGCAGGATGTGTAATGTATATCCTCAAACACGTGACGCTTCGCGAGCGCGCTGCAAACAACTGTAATGTATATGGTGAACACGCTTCTAGCTAGCCCAGCTTGATTGTCTGGCCTCGGCAGGATGTGTAATGTATATCCTCAAACGCGATGCCGACGCTCGCGAGCGCGAGTTCGGACAACTGTAATGTATATGGTGAACAGGTTTAGCTAGCCCAGCTTGATCGTCTGGCCTCGGCAGGATGTTAGCCGTGTATGCGCATCCTCAAACACGTGACGCTTCGCGAGCGCGGTTCGGACAACTGTAATGTATATGGTGAACACGCTTAGCTATAGCCCGGCTTGATTGTCTGGCCTCGGCGGGATGTGTAATGCATATCCTCGAACACGTGACGCTTCGCGAGCGCGGTTCGGACAACTGTAATGTATATGGTGAACACGCTTAGCTGAGCCCAGCTTGACTGTCTGGCCTCGGCGAGGACTGTGTAATGCATATCCTCGAACACGTGACGCTTCGCGAAGCGCGCCCCCGGTTCCAGACAACTGTAGTGTATATGGTGAACACGTTTAGCTAGCCCAGCTTGATTGTCTGGCCTCGGCAGGATGTGTAATGTATATCCTCGAACACGTGGCGACTCGCGAGCGCCCGGTTCGGACAACTGTAATGTATATGGTGAACACGTTCAGCTAGCCCAGCTTGATTGTCTGGCCTCGGCAGGATGTATGTAATGTATATATATCCTCAAACGCGTGACGCTTCGCGAGCGCGGTACGGACAACTGTAATGTACACTGGTGAACACGTTTAGCTAGACCAGCTTGAGATTGTCTGGCGCTCGGCAGGATGTGTAATGCATATCCTCAAGCACGTGACGCTTCGCGAGCGCGAGTTCGGACAACTGTAATGTATATGGTGAACGCGTTTAGCTAGCCCAGCTTGATTGTCTGGCCTCGGCAGGATGTCTGATGCATATCCTCGAACGCAGCGACGCTTCGCGAGCGCGGTTCGGACAACTGAAATGTATAGGGTGAACACGCTTAAGCTAGCCCAGCTTGATTGTCTGGCCTCGGCAGGATGTGCAATGTATATCCTCGAACGCGTGACGCTCGCGAGCGCGGTTTCAGGACATATCTAGCAATGTATATGGTGAACACGCTTAGCTAGCCCAGCCTGATTGTCACGGCCTCGGCAGGATGTTGTAATGTATATCCTCGAACACGTGACGCTCGCGAAGAGCGCCCCCGGATTCGGACTGACTGTAATGTATATGGTGGTGCACATTTAGCTAGCCCAGCTTGATTGTCTGGCCTCGGCAGGGTATGTGTCATGTATATCCTCGAACACGTGGCGACTCGCGAGCGCCCGGTTCGGACAACTGTAATGTATATGGTGAACACGTTTAGCTAGCGAAAGCTTGATTGTCTGGCCTCGGCGGGATGTGTGTGTATGTCTCGAACACGTGACGCTCGCGAGCGCGGTTGGTTGCTTGTAATGTATATGGTGAACGTAACTAGCCCAGCTTGATTGTCTGGCCTCGGCAGGATGTGTAATGTATATCCTCGAACACGTGACGCTCGCGAGCGCGGTTCGGACAACTGTAATGTATATGGTGAACACGTTTAGCTAGCCCAGCTTCATTGTCTGACCTCGGCAGGATGTGTAATGTATATATATCCTCAAACACGTGACGCTTCGCGAGCGCGGTTCGGACAACTGTAATGTATATGGTGAACACGTTTAGCTAGCCCAGCTTGATTGTCTGGCCTCGGCAGGATGTGTATGCATATCCTCAAACACGTGACGCTTCGCGAGCGCGGTTCGGACAACTGTAATGTATATGGGTGAACACGTTTAGCTAGACCAGCTTGATTGTCTGGCCTCGGCAGGATGTGTAATGCATATCCTCGAACACGTGACGCTTCGCGAGCGCGCTTCGGACAACTGTAATGTATATGGTGAACACGCTTAGCTAGCCCAGCTTGATTGTCTGGCCTCGGCGGGATGTGTAATGTATATCCTCAAACACGTGACGCTTCGCGAGCGCGCTTCGGACAACTGTAATGTATATGGTGAACACGTTTAGCTAGCCCAGCTTGATTGTCTGGCCTCGGCAGGATGTGTAATGTATATCCTCAAACACGTGACGCTCGCGAGCGCGGTTCGGACAACTGTAATCGTATATGGTGAACACGTTTAGCTAGCCCAGCTTGATTGTCTGGCCTCGGCAGGATGTGTAATGTATATCCTCGAACACGTGACGCTTCGCGAGCGCGGTTCGGACAACTGTAATGTATATGGTGAACACGTTTAGCTAGCCCAGCTTGATTGTCTGGCCTCGGCAGGATGTGTAATGTATATCCTCGAACACGTGACGCTCGCGAGCGCGGTTCGGACAACTGTAATGTATATGGTGAACACGCTTAGCTAGCCCAGCTTGATTGTCTGGCCTCGGCAGGATGTGTAATGTATATCCTCGAACACGTGACGCTCGCGAGCGCGGTTCGGACAACTGTAATGTATATGGTGAACACATTTAGCTAGCCCAGCTTGATTTTCTGGCCTCGGCAGGATGTGTAATGTATATATCCTCAAACACGTGACGCTCGCGAGCGCGGTTCGGACAACTGTAATGTATATGGTGAACACGTCTAGCTAGACCAGCTTGATTGTCTGGCGTCGGCAGGATGTGTAATGCATATCCTCAAACACGTGACGCTTCGCGAGCGCGCTTCAAACAACTGTAATGTATATGGTGAACACGTTTAGCTAGCCCAGCTTGATTGTCTGGCCTCGGCAGGATGTGTAATGTATATCCTCAAACACGTGACGCTCGCGAGCGCGGTTCGGACAACTGTAATGTTTATGGTGAACAGGTTTAGCTAGCCCAGCTTGATTGTCTAGCCTCGGCAGGATGTGTAATGCATATCCTCAAACACGTGACGCTTCGCGAGCGCGGTTCGGAGAGCTTGCGGGAACCATAACGTTCCCTATATCCCTACGTAGGTCTATAGCTTCAAGCAGGCCGTGGGAGTCGTCGTCACCAATGGCGTCGTCTACCCGGATACGAGAAACCGAGGCTGCATTCCCCGAAGGGGACGGCTCTCCCTCGCCTACGAAGGGTGAATGTGCCTCCGGCGCACCCTTGAGAGTGATAGTGGACGCGACTGCTACCGGCCTCTCCGGGCGCGTCCATATCTCCGAGGCTACATCAGCCGGCCCCAAAGGAGGGCCGGGGGCTCTAGTCGGCGGAGGCCCCGGCATTACGGAGCATGGTTTTCTTTGTGGGCCCCCGAGTTTCCGAGAATATGTCCATTGCGACAGCGCGGGAAACCGACCGGGGGATACTGGCAATCGAGCCAGCGTCCAGACTTCTCCTGTCTAAGAGCGAAGCGTGTTGGGGTTTGAGTCAATAAACACGTCGAAAACGGAATCACTGTTTTGGTGTTGTCTCTTGTGCACCGGTGCTCAAAAGAGGCAGTCAATGGACGGACCTGCCGCAGCCGCGCAAAGAGCGGACTACGGAGTGGGTATTTACCTCAATGAGGACCAGGGGAAAAAATGGCAAACCACCAAACTGAACCTTGCCTATAGCACCTGGATGGGAAGAAGAAACAGCGCTGAAAAGAACGACCGGATGCACCCACGTAATGGACGCAAAAGAGACGTCCTCATGTAATAAAAGTTAATACTGTAAAATAAACGTTATTTTATTCCTTCACAAAACCAACGTCGCATTTCCAATTAACTGCACTTCAGCACCCGACCACCGCTGACACACTTGTTTTGACTCAAAGCGTGTGAACGTCAACGCGTCCAAATTTAGACTTTATCTTTTTTGTGGTTGACAGAACAAGAATTTGTTTTGTAGAAAAGGATGTGATCAACAGGAAAAGCTAGGGACACTGAGGAAGAATCCTTCGAGCGACGGCAGACTGTTGCCTTCAGAACGGACGCCTCTTTTCAGCGAGACGGCCGCTCAGGGTACGGCGACGTTGATCTCATCAGCTTCTATACAAAGACTGCACCAAGGACGCTTAGGGGTTCCGCGCTACGATGATCTCGGGTCTTTTGTACCCGGACGTGGGAACAGTAAAAGTGTCTTCCGAAGGAATTTGAAATGACGCCGCTTATACATAGCTTTGTTGGGGTTTCTTTGCCACTTCCATGCAGTGTACAGACTAAACATTATTTTGTTTTCAAACAATCATGCGGCATTTTTAATCAGATGTAACGAGTAACGGGTAATGTAATTTGATAGGAAATATCCGAAAAAATAATAACGACAATATTTTAGTCCTTAGTAATTTGGGCTTCTAACAAGTGCGTAGTGCGTTAATAAAAAATCTAACGCGTTACCAGTAACGTCGTTACTTGTAACGCGTTAGTTCCAACACTGAGTTTTTTTATCCCCGTTTGCCAGACTTGCTCTCGAAGCGTGGCTGCTTCCGAACGTCTATTCCATAACTAGAATAATCACGCACTGTGAATGCCCCAAGATCCCGAGCTTCATGATCCGTGAGAGATTGGTTTAACCGCTGAAAGGAAACGCACAAGGACGATCGAACGCCGTGAAGATGCATTTCTGCGCAACTTGATTGAGCATTGTCGAATCGCACTGTCAGCTGAAATCGGAACTTTGGGGAAACCGGCAAATGATCAACGAGATCAAGCCCCACGCCCGCGCCAGTACTTTGACAACGTTGCACACTAAGTATGAACAGAGTATAGATTGTGAGAAAGTTCAAACGGAAACAGATGTTCATTAAGGGGTGATGAAGGAAGACATGACGCGAATCACATGGGTGGCCTCTTTTATTTTCCAAACGTACATAACGTTTTTCTTCGTCATTTTGGAACAGCTGCTCCACCGATCACTTAGTGCGGGATATAGGCAAAACAATATCAAGCGAACTGTGAGCGATATCACCAAAATTACGGTGTCGGTCCAACAGCTTCTAGGCAGGGAGGATGTAAGCAGGTGTTTGCCCGACACCGCTTAGTGTCGTGGTTTGTGGGCGCGCACCAGAAACATGAAACAGGGAGGGGTGAGGAACCGGCCTTCCTGCCAGCCCACAACCCGGCCGTATATTCGGTGACGTCCTTGAGGAGGAGGGGCTTCTCTTCTTCCGTCACAAGTGCCGAAAGGCAACTCATTGCCATGAGAAACCCTGAAAACAACAACCAAAAATGTTTGGCAAATCGCTAGGCAGTTGAATTGCTAACGTGAAATGTTTTAGAGTCACGTGATATCAGCTGAACTGAATTGGCGTTGAGGTCATGCGACGACAATTTTCCAGCTAAATTCTGTTGGTAAAGTGAAACATGTTACGTCACAGGCCACTGCTTCAATAAATATGGAGCAACTAGACAGAGACCGGAGCAACTATACCAAGGGACGTTACAAAAAGATTTTCTTCACGTAGAGGCAAAGAAGTGAAACTACAGTCGTCGACAGTTTAACCAACGCAGGAAGTCGCGAGTCGCGAACCTGTCATTATCGCTCCTCAGCCAATAGGACTGCAGCATTAGCCAATAAGACGGCCCAAGGACTAATCACGAAGAAGAGTAAACCTTTTAAGTCACGCCCCGCGTTTCTTAAGCCGTCAGGGACTACAGTAACTGCCATTGTGGCGTTGTAGTGAAAGCCGTCTCCTATAACTCTATCACTGAAGCAAATATATCAGGTATCAACAATTACAGGAGGACGCTTAAGCTTCGCCTTTAAAAGCGGAACCACGGTTGGGCAGTATCGCGATACAAAAGTATCGCGATAGTATTTCAGAAATACATTTCGTATCTGTATTTTGTATCGCGATACACTTTTTTCACTAGTATCTGTATTCCTGGATTGAAATACATTTTCGAATGTTTCTTTGTATCGCGATACAATTAGGATGAAATGTATTTCGTTATATTTCTTGTAAAATAACCCCCCCCCCCCAAAAAAAAAAACAAGTTTGAACGCTTTGTTTTTTTGTTTCTTTTTACTTTTTTAGGGCATTAGGGTTAAGATATGCTGGGGCATTGTTGCTATCCTGACCAAGGTTCCCTTCCGATTCTCCAAACTATTTTTCTATGCGTCCTCCTCTCTCTTCTGAGAAGTGTTGCGCAGTCGGGGACTCGAACCAGGTGGCGTGCCATGATTATTGTCAGAGCATCTTTTGCCGCAGGTCCTTAGGTAGGAATTTCTTGAGTCATTGTTTGCTGGCATCCAAAGTCCGCTTATAAATATATCTCTTGCCTTAGCGTACACAGTACACCCAGCCGGCAAAGCTGAGTCACACAAAGTCCGTTGCAGCACGAGCCTGGTAGTGGTTGACTTGAAATTGTATAGATGACTCACTCAGTGAAGCTGAACACACATTCGAATGCGTCTGCGGCTGCGCCCGTAATATTGCACGGTTCAAGGGTACGTCATTAGCCGACATAAAGTGACCCGCTGCTCTGGTGATCCGAAACCCATGAAGGAGGTCAGACATGGCCTCGCTGTTCCGACCCGGACTTCGTACACCTGCGACTCGTCTCGAGCGCGCTGTTTCTCGGAGAGCTCGCACCTGTGCCGGCAATATCAGGTCGCAATCCACAAGGTCTCAATTTGGAGTATGCAAGGCGAAACTTGACGACTGCAACCTATGCGTTCATGGTCGGCAGGAAGGACCTTCACAACAATAATGCCACCGTATCGTTTTTTTAACCGTAACAGAAGATAAGACATGTGTTCCAGGAGGCTTCAGGTGTTCCACTATTCTTGAAAATTACAAATGACACTGCCTGCACGATCTTCGACGAGGTAACCTACAACGAATGTACGGTATTTCCCTTCATACAGCAGCGTGGTGAAGTTTCATGTTCAAGGCCACAGCTACAGATAAAAAATACAAGTTCATTCCACCGTGACGTGATGTGATAAATGTTGACAGGGGCGTCCTCATTGGACAGGGGCGTGGTGACGTTTTGATGAGATTTAGGATGACATAGATTCACAGGGGTGGCCAAGTTGCGGCTCGCGAGCCGCATGCGGCTCTTCGCGTGTTAAAGTGCGGCTGGGACAAATTGAGATTTTACTAATGGCATATCGCTTAGTGCGTCAAAATAAAACAAGTGCACGAGCGTAAAAAGCATAAAGCCTGCTTTTCGGTACAGAACTGTGAAGCCATAGCGGCCTATTTGTACCTTATTTCCTTCGAAAGCTCTCCGCCTTTTCACTGTGATGCATCCACGGTGCCGAAGCACGTCAGCTGAACCCAGCTCACGGATTGGACACGAGCATGCTGAGTAAGACGGACGCATGCGCTCGTCAACAATCAATCTACCGACGAATATTTGAATACGCGTTCGTGGCCAATGAGTGCCCTGACGGCACCTATCGTCACCTGAGAATGACAAGTTGCATGGTGAGCTTAAAGAACACAGTGAAAGCTTGAATTAATCGCTTCCGGTGCACGTCACGACCACGTGATTTCTCATTTCGATTTTGAGTTAAGGATTAAAGTTAAGGAGAAACAAGTTTAAAAATCATTTCATGGTTCCTTGAATCCCAAAGCAGTTAATCTCAAGCTCCTCATACCAAAGTCATTTTTGTGCCAAAAGTTTTATCTCCAGGACGACCCATGTTATTGGAAATGTATAGTACCCAGACAATTCATATCTGAAAAAAATTGAGGCCTTACCAGCAGCATGCTCACAAATGTGACCATGCTCTTGTACCAAACCCGAATTGCAAGAGATAAGTGAATCAATCTGGCTGTTCGACTGGTTGACTCTCGATATCGACAGCGTCACGCATGAATGCCTTAACGGGCACAGTACTTTGCAAGAACACATCCACCAACGAAGCGTCGAGCACGCAGAAGTACCAAACGATGTATAAACGGGACGTAACTTGTAATAACGGCTGTCAAGGATGCAGAATGACGAAAAACAAAATCAGCGAAGCACGGCGAGAGAGTATTTCTTCACTATAATCTCTGGGATGAAATGACTTTGGTATGAAGTTTCCGGGATGGACTGTTCAGGGGAAAAAATACCTGGGATGAAGTGAGTAAGCCCTGAAACGGCTCACGATATTTCAAACCTTTTTTAGTATTAAAAGTCGTGGTATAAAAGGACCCTAAAATAAATCATTTTGCGATAAAGAATCTCCAAATAAAATAATATTGTTATGAAGTGTCCGGGTTGAACAATTTTTTGGATGAAGTGACCTGGTATGAAGTGTGGTAGATACATCTATCGACACTAGAAGAAAGCCGCCATGGTCATCTTTTAAAAACAAGATCGTACTTTTGAATACGACAAGGTGTACTTCAACAGCTTAGAACGAGGTCTTTAGACCAATTTTACAAGTAGTGCATCTTACGTACGGTGCACAAAACCTCCAAATATATTACAAGTACCGTAGTGATATCATTTACATAAATATATTCAATAAACACATAAACACATAAGATTGTGTAAGGACTCATATAAGCCATAATATAGCGGAAATAATTTTTATGTGTATTTGAACACATGAAATATGAACATTTCATTTTTAATAGCGTATATAAGGACGACAAAAAGGACTGAATGGCTGTTTATTTTCATTTACCTTTATTTATTTGCTCTCTCTCTCTCTTTCTCTCTCTCTCTATGATTGATTATTCCTTGCACATGCATATCTTGACTCATTCTGAATTCAGGGTAGAAAAAAAGCAATGGTTGTGATAGAATATAAGTAGAAAAGTTATCATGGAGTTTTGTATTATGGGGTTAAGAAAAGGCTAAAAGAACGACTTCGTGATTAGCGAGCACAATAACGTGACGGCGAGGATGACTGCGGGGAACGAGGATAGAAGTAAACATCAAACACCTACAAAACATGCAAAAACACATTACTGTATTGTATTAGAGAGCAGGAACAGTACGTCATTAAGCCATGTACGTGGGTCAAGTCAGTCCATCGTGTCACAGCTCCCAAACGTCATAAGCTTCTAAAAGGGCTTACACAAAAAACATCGTCCTATGCAGACAACGGTGCGCAGCCAATCACTTTTCTTTCTATTGTGGACTGACCCCACTACCCAAGATTTTACGGTAAAATTTCCGCTGAATAATAATTAGTGATAGACTTAAAAAAAAGAAAAAAAAACACATTGGCATCCGGTGGACGCAAATGCATGATAGACACAAAACGTTGCGTTGATCGAAGCTTTACTCTACACCAGAACTGGCAGGACTCAATGTTTTTGTTTCTGCTGCCTTCGCGCAACTCGAAATTCCACAAGACCGCTTTCGGCGAAAGGGTATCGCCTTGAAACGACTTCTCCAGTCAACCGGAGTTAAACGCTCTACCCTTGCAAAAAGAGTAAAAGTAATGGCAACCCCACGTGTTTAACACTGCACCTCGAAACGCTGCTGAGCCACGTGATCGATTCTTTTCAAGAGCTCGCAGTATATAAACTTTGCAATCCTCTGCAAGAAGTCAGTCACAGTTGCAGCACGCTCCAAAGTAGAACCTTGCCACCATGAAGTATCTTGTAAGTTCGATACTCCGAGTTTCTGGTAATGTTTGAATTTTTACCGTCACCGTGAGTCTATTCCATTTACCTAAGCTGCAAAGAAGATAATATACCCTTATGTCTACCTATCAGTAGATAACATGTAAACCTTATCCTTAGCATTAACTAAGATACTATACACACTTACAGGAGGAGAGGGTCTCGTCTCTTTCAGATGCCCGGCGCTCTTTCACGCACTCTTCGCCCCCGTAGTTTATTTACTGTACTGGCACGCTCGAAGCTTATGAGACGTCGAAGCATTAGCGGGGGTAAGAAGCTCGTACCAGAAGCGGGAAAAGTAAAAGGCCTCCCTGCCTTTCTCATTCGGCAATGATGATGATGACTTGCGAGAACCATAACATGATGTAAGATTTTCTCTGGTATGCGGAATTTAACGTATGCTTGGCATCCTTGTTGTCTCTGTGCATCTATTACCCTTTGATTCAATATTGGCCACGTCCTTTGATGATCCGCGTCTGCATACTCTGTGCGTTTTACGAGTACGGTCTCTGGGTGCCTTCATTTAGCGGTTGATGTGTGAACTTTAGAAATGTGAATTGGATTGAATTGAATTATAGAAACTTTGGTATAGGACAATCTCAGTGTAAAAGTGATACTAAGATGGGTCCACATTTACCAGACAGCAGTTTTTTTATGTGCTTGTGTGTGTGTGGAGTGTAATCCTACCCGGCGTGACAATAATTGTTTTTGAACGAAGGTTAATTGCAAAGGTGAATAGAAAGAACGGCTCTCTCCGGGTTTCAGGGAAAGTGACACGTAGGTACTTGTTACCATATCAAGAGTTGTTACAGTTGTATAGCTTTCACATTCTTATTTTTATAATGGTATTATTGGTATTAAATTTCATTACCAAATGAGGAATGAGGAATTTCGGTCAGCGTAATTACTCATTTTCCAAGGACTTCGAGCACTATATAGTTTTCTTTCCAACAGCCAATGAAATGTCCTGGAAGTGATTACAAATTTGATATCCATTAACAGCCGTGTTCGAGAAATCTTCAAGAAGGTGCATCACTTGGGGAATACATGCTACCCAGTATACATTCTTTTCCATTAAGAAACTTACAGTAGGTGAGAGAGATGAAAGCACGCGCTCACGCAGTATATATATTGCGTGAGCGCGCCGCCGATACGAAAACGAATCTGTCCAAACGTGCCACGACATAACCTGCAATAACTGCCTGATGTATCCCGTCTACGCAGTTATTCTGTTTATTAAGTTGTCAGGGATCATAAACTATGAGTATACATAAGAAATTATTCACACTGACTGCTCAGAGACAAAATGAGCATGGTCACATTCGAACGTCCCATTGTCACAGGAAAGACAATTAAGTTTCAAGATCGCCCCATATTAGCAACCAGAAACCAATGAAGAAGTTACGACACCGACAAAAATGGTCACACTGTGATATAAATTACTAACCCAGGACGTGTTAAGTTAGTAGACCTTTTCCGAGAAACGTTTTGTGCACGAGCGAGCGCCCGATGCCAAGCGGCGGCAGTCGGCACGAGAAATCGAGGAAATTCGGAAGGAGGCTGTAGGGATCAACAAGTAGAACACGTAATTGCAGCATAGATATAATTGTGTTACACAAAAAAAGAAAGTGGACAGGAAGAAAAACACGATGTTTGGGTGGACGCCACGGATGCCCCTCTTTAATCGTCGCGTTGGGCACGCCGCAGCTCAGACAGCGAATAAACTGATAGCGTAGCTCCTCCCATTATCGATTGGTAGAGCAGGTAGGTCACTTCCTCGATTTTTAGTTCGTGTAGCCACCGCCTGGTGCCGTCGGTATGTGGAAAAGGTTCATTACCAATATTATGTGCCACTATGCTGGTTTATTTTTATTTTTAAGCTCTGCTGCCTGCTCCTGATGGTTGTCCTTGCCGTGGCCCACGCTGGATACGGCCATGGTGGCTACGGTGGTCACGGAGGCTACAGTCACGCCGTGACCCACCACTACGACAACCAGAGGGCGCATTACGGTCATGGAGGATACGGCGGCTACGGTGGACACGGCGGATACGGAGGATATGGCGGCTATGGTGGTTACGGTGGGCATGGAGGTGAGTACGGAGGCTACGGCGGCTACGGCGGCTACGGCGGCTACGGGGGCCACGGCGGTTTCTTTGGATGAGCGGTTTGACGACGGGCTGTGCCTGCGGCTGCAATGTAATTTATAAGGGGATCTCCGAAAGTTTTAAAATAAAAAATAGTATTCGAACGTTTGGTCTCAGCTTGTCAAACTTCTCAAGAAGGTGGCTTTGTCCATGTTCCGATATTTTCACGTAAATCGTGGCCGCTGGTTACTGCAGTTCACCAGTATAGTTGCAATCTTGATAGTGACAAGTTTCCGGCAATTACGAAATTCAGAACCAAAGATAGGAAGGGAAAGTTTTTGGATGAATTTCTTATGGTGAACTTTAAACGCCACTCTCTTGTGAAAACGGTGCTCCAGCGGCAACTGTGTCGGTTGTCGTAGCAAGCGAGATGTGGAGTATGACATAATAATGTTTGACATTTACGCAGTGCTTCAGGAATGAAAGTATAATAGCCCAAGTGACGCCTAGCTGAGGGCGGTTTCACAGGCCACGCAAACCAGGGTAATTCTTTCAGTATACTTACAGTTCTAAAGTCGAGCCTCTGGTTTCAGTGCCTTGTGGTATATCGGAATACTTACAAAGAAGACCGAGTGAGTGAAAACACAAATTAATTTTATAAGGGCACCGTCTGCCTTGGCTAGTTATCCTGAGGCAAGAGAGGTGGGGTTAAGCGGTCGTTGGGTATGGAGTAAGCGATTGCGTCAATAATGGATGAATCGACGTGTCACCGACCTTTTTAAGTAATCCCTCAGTGGATCGAAGATGGCCCTCCTGTGCTCTGGTGAGCACTTGGGTCGTATTATACTCGTCTTGAGTCGTCAGTCTGCCTTTTCCTTGGAGAGCTTCGAGTTCTTTGCTTTTTTGTCTATCTAGGCTTTTCCATGGAAATTCCAGATTATGGGTTGCAGAGTTGTCACGTTGTTCACAATGCAGGCCTTGCACATGGTCTCTTCAGTTTCTTCAAAGGAGAGAGAAGTTATCATCTCGTTAGATGTGAAGTAGAATAACAAGTTAACAAGATTTCCATGTCTGAACGTTTCGTTTACCCGGAAGCCCTGGAGAGAGTTCACCTTGAAGGTTGATTCCCGTTTATGTTTTTTAATTGCGTCCTTGCTGAAATGCTGGAGTGGTCACGCTGCTACGCTCTCATGAAGAACGTTCTGGGTGTTCTAGCTCACAAAGACCAACAAACAAACAAAATGGGCGCAGAAAAAGTAAATAAACTAGAGTCGTTGAAACAAATCCAAGCCGCTTCCGAAAACAAATGTTCCGACGTACACCATTGGGAAAATTGCTCTTGCATACTCTGGGCGGCGTGCTTTACGCTTTCCTTCTGGTCACAATTTTCGCCGTGGGTTTGTTTTACTGTCCTCGCTCTTGGAATGCCAGGCTAACGTTTGGAGAACAAAAACGGGTCAAGCATTAGAGTCGACGACCATTTTGGGGGTGAAAGTTAATTCTAGGGTGAGGGTGGGGCTGGCAAGTTCGAAGCCGGGGTGGGGTATATATAAAGCTGGCTTCGACACAGCGAGTACCACTCTCACTTGTTTCCACCGTAAAGGCTCTTGGAAGTACTTCGGTCACCCCAACATCATCAACGCGAAAAAATGAAGACTACCGTGAGTTTTCCCAGTGCTTCTATATGACGTGCTCGAAAACCGTTGAATATTTTGTTTATAACTGATAGGAATAATTAGGGCTAAAACATGCGCGTTTATAAACAGGAAAAAAATTATGCGAGATTGCAGAGTGACGTAACCTTTTAGCTTTGTTTTCTACTTGTTTTTCCCTATCACTCGCCCTGCCATTGTAACCCACAGCCTAAGAATCGAAGAGCGGGGCCCGCCCTGATGATCTTATCAGCAGATAAAAACGACAAAAAACCACTCAGAATGTAAGAAGCGTGATAATATTAGTCCACGCCCGGAGTCCTCTAAGTAATCAGTGATTATAGCAATAAGTATGTAGTTTGTGAGTCCCAGAAAGGTAGGGTGGCGGCTTATTATGCCCACGCTTGTTGCGTTGTGACTAGATCTTCGACGTCCTCATCAGCTGATACTGCAATCTCAATTGTGTCCGAGCAACGATAAGATGCCCGGGGCTCGCTACGCCTTGCGTTTCGTACGCTGTGAGAGGTTATGCGGAGGGCAAGTTCGTCTGCTTCTTTTGCAAGGGTCGTGGTGACGTCAGGAAGATGCCGAGCTCTGATTGGCTCTGATTGAAGAGGATAGTGGGTATGGACCTCAAGGCAGCTTGCTTCGAGGTCTATACCCACTATTCTTCTTCAATCGGAGCCAATCAGAGCTCGGCGCTCTCTCTGACGTCACCACAACCCCTGCAAAAGAAGCAGACGAACTTGCGCTCCTCATTCATTCTGTAGACGCTCTGCTCGGAGTCACCACATATACATAATCTACGCGCGGTAACGTTTTCCCTACGTTGTCGTTCGCTGCGTAGTATACCGCAGTGATTGGATACATATATATCAGCGCTACGCCAGGAAGTGAGCGTGCCGTCTGTATTTGTATATGTGTCTATACGATACGGTCCGTTTCACTTTACCTCCGACCGCAGGCGACGGTATACGATCCGATAGAGCCGTATTAAAGCAGCGCCAAAATGTGCATCGTTACGCCACTCGTCGCTGTTGTGCGTTTTCTACTACCAACTAAATCAATCACGCGCACAATAAATGTGCCGCGATCGTAAGTTTTTGGGGTTCTTTTCCTATGCGTGATTGGCCAAACAGGTGATAACAAATCCACAAAGGCAACGAGCGTCGTGAAGATTCCGTAGGACCGAGGTCTTGCTATCTTTGAAGACGAAAAGACACACAGACTGGCATGCTGGCCCCACCTATATATATATATATATAATGTAGAACTTCATTTTATTAGGGCGAATGTTTCGCAGTATTTTGCCGAATTAAATGTACTATCTATAAGAAATGGTCGTTTATGACGAAAGCTTGTGCGAGTTGGTGATTCATCTTAAGTTTACAGCGCACTAGAGGAGAAGAGGAGAGAAGAAAACAAGAGACGCACAAAGAAACAAACACAAGCGCTGACTTCAAACTCATTTGTATTAATCTTCTGCTTCTACTTCTTCGCGACACTGTTTAGATACCAGATAGTCAAGAAATGAAATACGTTCGTGACACTGTTTAAATACCAGATACGTAGGCTGGGTGGCGCAATTCGCCACCCGCTTTATACCGTTCAGCCGTATCCATCCACTCATCCATCCATCTATTTATCCATCGGTCTTAAGAAATTCCAGGAGGTTATAAAGCACATGGTCGTAAGCAGTCGCAAGAGTTTGAATCAGCCTTAACGTTGTGCAATTCTGCAGCTGTGCGCATTGGTTGTTCTGGTCTGCATCGCCCTGGCTTCCGCTGGATACGGTGGCTTCGGCTACGGTGGTCTCGGCTACGGAGGTCTCGGCTACGGAGGCTACGGAGGCTACGGTGTCGGTCTCACCTACCACTTCGACAACCAGAGGGCGGCACCGTACTTCGGTTACGGCGGATACGGTGGATACGGCGGGTACGGTGGCTTCGGCTTCGGAAAGGGATTCTACGGCTAAACTCGTGATGACCAAAAGGGTATGTCGAGAATTTCATGCTTCTTATAAATGAGAGGAACCCCAGATCGTTGTCTCAGAGTGATGTCACAACACGCCCGTTATATACCCGGTAAATTGCTGGTAGAACTGTTTTTATAACTTTATGTAATATTTATTGGTCAGGTTATTTTCTTGTCTTGTCCCTGCCTAATAATAAACCCCAGAAATAACATCAGAAGTAATTTGATAAGTATGTACCAACACTTATTGTCTCGCTTCCGTTTGCATGGTAACAAGGTGTCATATCTATAAAACATGGCTGAGAGAGTTCATAACACTGACCGATTAATTGGCGGCAAAGCGATGAGCATTTTGCATATAAAAAAACACCACGCAAAAAGAAATACAAAATGAAGTAGAGGGACACGATCAGTGCTTACTAGCAACAGACGTCTTATTTTTATTCGTCTTTGCTTTTTTTTGTGTGTGCTCCGCTTTTTTTGTTAGTGAAAGCTATTAGCCCACCAATTCATTTCGATTCAGCTGTGTACAGACAAACACACTAAACACACTAAACTCACTGATAACCTTAAGAAACTCAAGGCACATGACTTAATATATTTACGCTCGGGGCTCGCTACGCCCCCGGCGGTTCTTACGCTGTAGCAGTGACCGTACGGCGCGTAAGTTTGTCCGCTTCTTGCGAACCTTGTGTGTGTTTGTTTATGCCCCAAATGCGCCCTCGTGCGTTTGTTTCCTACCCCGACCTCAATCAATGACGGCGTGAGCTTGGCTGCTTCGTAATCGCGCGTTCTCTACGCGTCATCTATGTTGCCTTTTGATTGGCAAGTCCCTCCTTGCATTCTGATGCGACAAAGGCGCATTTTAGAACTCTTGGCTCGCCGTACAGTTTGTTCGGGTACAATATCTAATTTATCTATGTAGGGTGCTTAAAAACAATATTCGTCAGGACTTGTATATTTTGACTGCACAGTAAAGTTTTTTTTTTTCCTTTCCTGCGATTACGTAAGGCAAGCGTGAGAAGGTGTCAAATTATCGCGGCCTCGCTGTCCGTTTCGCGTTGAAATTGACGCACAATGGGTCCCAAGTCCGCGCATGCAGGCGTCGAAGCCTGTACACTCGTCCTTGAGTCCCGAGCACGGAAAGTGCGGTCGCTCGTAGTTATCCAATCCCCTGACCTTATTTTTTTCTTTTTTTGTTCGTTTCCACCCTCGTTGCATTCGCGCATTTACCGGAGCCACCCGGGCGTGACCACTCGAACATGTGGGGCTAGCTCGCCTTTACCGGAAAGAAAACGTTTCTTTCCGGAATGCCGACTTTGGGCTTTACTAGACTGCCTAAATGTAGGAAAAACCGTGGATGTTTCTCGAGGCAATCGCACGTTCCATTTACCCACTTGCTTGTGTGTTGTCGTTTATTTGCGTCGTATCTTTTCTAGATAGACCCGTGGAAACTTGGATGGACCGTCGGATGGCTTCGGTGTAACTTCCTGCAATAAACTCTCCTCAGCAGCCCTTTTTCTTTGTTACACCTGCGTTATATTTGGAACGGGGAGCCTGCCGGTAAGGATAATGTAAATTATAGGAAAGAACATAAAACACATGGATGTGACAAGACGGTCGTCTCGCTCATCTCTGCGTTTTATGTTTTTCGCATAATTCGTATCACCTGCGTCATCTTCTGATTCATTCGCGAATATGTTCTACATGGCGACTCCGGGCGCTATCCCGACGTAACAACATTCGCATAAATAAAAAAAAACTAATTTTACGAAACTTTTTACAAAGGTGTTTTTAGGTGATGCGTTTATCATACTAGACATTTATAAGGGTAGGTTTCTGCAAAACAATTTAAGCATGAAGAAAATCAGTTTTTTGCTTCACTATAAGAAGAAGAAAAACGACAAAACAAGTGTGGTCGACGCTGTCATCATTCACAAATGGCACAACATAAAGCAAAAACACGAAAGCTTCTTTGAGATGATTACCCGAAGCAGATCCAGCCAATTCGAGCGTCTGTGGTATTCATATGCAAGTATAAATCCGTTCGCCAATTTGTTTCTCTTTTCATTTTCCTCTTTGCATAAATTAAAAATAAAAAATTAAAAAACGTTTGTTTTTAGATTTAAATTTTTTTTTTAAACCTACACTTACAAATTTTGAGTATGATTCATGCACCACCTATAGAAACCTTTGTGGAAACGTTCATTGCACTCCGTTTACATGTTTATTTATACGAATTGTTTCACACCTATATAGTCACCGCGATGAACATGAAACGCAGGTACCTGCAGCGAATCCCGCGCATACAATTAGCGCTCCGCAGCCAATGCGATTGCGGCATGAGCTGTTCATAACGCCGAAGAACCAATCACGAAGCAAGGAGCGTGAACACAATAAACCACTTCCTGCGTTCCTTAATGGGACACTACAATAAAACAAACACACAACGCTATGTTTTTTTTAATGCTTTTTGGGGACACGTTTAAGATAAAAATAATTTGCCACAAAAAAATAAAGATTTGCTCAATATTTATACGCTATTAGACGCAATTTAGGTGGAGGTCACGGCCCGCTCTAAGCCCCACCCACAAATCAGTGGCCCCGCCCATTACTACTGGACTGGCTTGGCTGCTCAACCGGACAGGCTAACAAGTCCAGGGTCTCCCTTTCGTGACATCCGGGGCGTCTAGTCTGGCGTCTGACGCCGCCTGGTAGTCGTGCGAGCAGACGCTCGGCAGCCTCCGGCATCGTCCGCTATTTCTCCGCCGTCTATCGTCGTCTGCAATGCCTGTGAAACTCGGACACGAAAGATGCGCGTCGGCATCCGCTTTCGCCTCCGTCCGTCTGCTATTCGGCCCTCGTCTAAAAAATTCTACAACGCTCACCGCGAAAGCGGCGTTCTAGCGTTCTATCCTGCACAAGCTGCGGTCAAATACAAGCGCCTGCCAGCGTCTATCGATGTGCCGGTAATAAGCAACCGAAAAAACTAAAAATAAAACCAACAAAATAATTATGCAGCCCTTCTAGCTTTATCCTTCTTGCTATTTTCAGATGGCATCCGCGAGCAAGGTGAGCGTCATGACGCAGAATTAAATAGCGACGTAAACATATTCGCTGGGTTAGGTTAGGTGTACCGCAAAACTTGAGAGCCACTTGAATTTAGAAGCGAAATGACGGGAACATACCTGTGTTTACTTGATGCGAGCCGAACGCCTGATTGCCTCCAGCCAAAAATGGCTCCCAAAATTCTTGCCTGTGTAGATATCTTCTCGGTATTGAGACCATGGTCCCCACCATGACTGTTGCACAATTCACAGAGGAGCGGGGCCGCATTTACAGAAACTAACATCTTTATTCGGAATAAACACGCGGAAACGAACAAATCAAGCGAAATCGTGCAACATAGTCGACCTGGGACGCTATGCGCCTTGCAAGCGGGCGCATTTCGGTCTTCTGCGCATGGGAAAAGAGGTGTGACACCTCATAAAATAAACGCACCCATAAAAATATACGAGGTCAACGAGCTACGCTCGTTGAGCGCACAGCAAACGGCGACAGTCATGTTTGTTATCGTTTGAAATTGAAAGGGAAGGGCAATCTCCGGATATCGTTGAAAACAGCCCTTAAGATTGCTTAGGTCTAGGAATGCTTTCGCATTCGTACACCCAGCGCGTTCCTGCAAGCAGCGTGCCACGTGTTCCTTTTTCACACGGCGCTCCGGCGGTGAGATCGCGCTCCCCCACTGCGCAGGCGCGGCGAACCCCGCCGGCTTCCGTGACGAAGCATCTGCGTTGCTGTGCTTTTGGCCAACGGGAATTCAAGTGATGTTGTGCTCAGCCAGTGAAAATTTAGGTGCCGTTTTTTTTTTCTTTCTTACAGACGGCTACAGACAACGGCGGCTTCGCTCCATGGGACGGTAAATGATCTCGCAATATTAATGACTCTATATAGATTATTTGTTTCTGAAACATAAAGAATAGTCGATTCAAATACAATTAAGGTACGAAGATACAAATTTACAACCAACCTTTCACGCGTCAGTCATCTCTCCAGGCATTGAGGGATGTAAGCATCTTGTAAGCATGGGGCAGGGGTTAGCGGGTTGCGACCTCCACATTCAGCACCCAAACTTCGTCTAATAAAGTAAATATTGAGAAAAACAAATTTTTGGGGATATATTTTTTAATATAATTTTTTTATTAGAATTTCTTTCCTTTTTTTTTTATTGCACTCTCTTTTAAATTGTCAGTGAGTAGAGATACTACAAATGACTGAGCGTCTACGTTTCGAGTTATTAAAGGGCCAATAAAGCTTATTAGAAATATACAACTGTTCAGTGGGGCCCGTGGCTCAGATAACGATCTGCCCCAATAGGTTAAACGGAGTTTAGACACTGAGCAAATAGAATTCCACATACAATCAAACAACACAAATAACGATAACTGTCCCTGGAGAAGGGAAACAAGGGGGACAAAGGACAAACACAAATTTCCAAACACCGCTAGGTGACCGGTGCGCGACTGAAAAAATACGCCTGGTCCTGGTGTCGAACCAGGCACCTGTTCAATATCCTTTGTCCCCCTTGTTTCCCTTCTCCAGGATTATTACCGTGATTCTGGTCCAGCTCGCTTGCACCTTTGCATTAATTGCATTACCTTAGGGACACAAATACATTTTTTTGACGGTCAAACCTTAACTTAATTTTATAATTTGACGGTTACATGCCGCACATTTCTTATCAGACTTCTGCGTGCTTTACCGAGGTATAGAAGCAGGGGCATTCCTTAGAGCATAGCCATAGCTGCTAAGCGGGTAAACGATAATACGGACGAATAAAATCACGCTATTTGTAGCATCTCGCCAACCCACGACAAAGGAGAAAAAAAAGAAAAAGGAAAAAGGTCGACAGACACAGAGGTTCTTTCCGATAATTGTGCACAGAGCTCTAATGCACTGATAACATGTCTGAACTTACTGGACTTCTTGTTGATCTTATTGGAGAGAGTGGGTGGTTTTATTCCGGCGGGACTGATGTTAGCACGTAAACTTTAAGCAATTTTGTTTAGAAACACTTTTTTTGTGACATAAATCTACAATCTAAGTGCATAAAAAAATTTTTCTTCGAAGATCAAATTAAATCAAATCAAATCAATGTTTATTTTCCCTTGTGCTAACCAACAGCTCGAAAGCCTACTGGGTTAAGCACACACACTTCAAATGCACACAAAATACAAAATTGACAAAATAAAGAGTTGTGAAAACACATGCAAGCACACAAACATGTATATATGCCAATTAAAAACACATGCATCAAAATGATCGTTCTCCAAAAGACAGGTTTGTACTAAAAATATCGACGTCAGTAAATTGCGTGTTTAAAACATGTTGGATACGCGAAACCGGTGATGCGTTTCGAATGAGGTCTGGGCAAATACTCTTGGATTTCTAGAGTTCGTTCTAAGTGGAATGCGAAAGTGAACACAGGTGAGGAGAGTAGGGCTGTCTATTGCATTATGAATTAGCCTATGTAAAAACTGAACATCCCGAATAGACCTTCTTTTACATAAGGTGCCCAATGTTAATTTTGATCAGTGTTGTTTGGAGCGATTTTGAACCACGCTTCAGTTTAGGGTCATAATGTCGAATTATTAGAATCGTTCTTAACTTAAAATGTGCCTCAAAATGTAAATATAGAGCAAATTTGTTTTTAGAGATTGTTTTGTTGCAGATTTGTCCAGTCCAGGCCTATTAGAAAGTTTTTGAGGAGCTTAGTGTTCCTTTAGAAGCGGCACTGACTGATCTCATATTAAACTATGTAAAAACATGCAGTTGGTTAAGCTCTCATTATATAGACTATGCAAAGTAAATAAAAGGGGAAGATACACGTAAATTTGGACTGAAAATATTTTTTTTTCTTTTAGGTCTTGTGGCATGTTAACTAACACACTGGTCTATACCTGGTTCCACAACACTAGAATTCTTTGAAGTCAAAGACGACCGGCCTTGCTGGGAGCACATCATCTCGAGTAGAAGACTTTGGAAGGCATTCCACACCATTTCGAAGAAGACGTGCCTAATTGTAGCTGAAAACTACTTTCTACGATATACGATAGTATTAATAGAGCACTGCACTTCACATCTAGGCCAAGACATCTTCAAAAAGGTGCAATACACCACGATGGTTTTCTAAGAGCATTTATTGATAAGGTTATTTGTGCTTTACAACAAGCAAAACGCAAAACGTTTACACGTTCCCAGCGTTATGTCCGAATTTTGTGAATAATACTTGATATAGGACCAAAATACGTTCCTGGTAAACTGCATGTAAACACGAGCAAACAATTACATGTAAATATTTGCACCACATGCAATCATGCACTCACACTTTCGCGGTTACGTCCCCCGCTTTATTACACACACCACAATGGTTCACTTTCTTCAGTACACGATTCTATTATCTCAAAATCAAAAATCAAAACTCTCCGAACTCATTTTAAGTACACAAACACCAAAGCAACAACGCGCGAACGGGGGAAGAAATGGTACACCCTTTGTTTGCCTTGAATTCGTCCGGCAAACGAGATTCACCTTGAAAGCGACACTGGAAAGCTCGCACGTCAACGCGGCACGAACCATGCACCGGCCACAGAGCTGCCCCGAATGAAACCCATACTCCATAAGAACAGCGCATTACAAAGATGGCGGCAGGCAACACGCCCAACAGAACAGAATGGAAAGTTATTCGCGTGCTCACGAACGAGCGTAGGCGGTGGCCCGGCGCAAACTTCCGAAGCAGGCCACGGTAGGTAATTGTTTCCGAAGGAACAAAGATGGCGGCTAGTCATGAGGAAATGAAAGCAAGAGAGACAGGGAAACCGAGAGAGTGAGAGAGGAGTAGAGGGAGAGTATGGCGAACTAGCGGCTACGCGGCGGCTTAAGTCTTGAAGACAGAGTTGAGGCTGCGCTACTCGGAAGTAAAGAATAAAGCTGGGGAGGGGGAGGGCGATGCTCAGATTAAAATCGTGAGAGTTGGCCTGGACGATTTCTTTTCTTCTTGAGATCGCGAAGCTTTAGCGGGGAAGTAAGGTGTTTTTGTTTTTGTTTTTACGTTTTGCTATTGTTTTTGTTGTGGTTGTCTGATCTCGCGTTGGGGGAGGGGCCGGCCGCTACGGGATGGAAGAGAATTTGCCTGGATGGCGGTTCTGGTATAAAAAGGCGCCGTTTCTGATTGCGACTGGGTCAGATCGAAACAAGCAACTTTGGATTCGGTTGCTTTGGAATTCCTTGCTTCGGATTCAACGACGTTACCATGAAGACTCTTGTGAGTACACGATCATGCATTATCGCGAATTCTGAAATTGCGAACACTATATTGTTTGGAATTAAGAACATGTCGGGCGATCATTGCTTTAAGACTAACCCTGATCTTGGTCATATATCTCTTTAAGTTTTCAATCTTGTAATGAAGGTATAACATCTTATGCCAAAATAATAATTATAATTAATAAAAAAGTAGATAATTACAGGCTTAATGGGTAATCTTTCTGTCTAGCCCAAACTCTGTGATAGGGTAAATAGTTTGACAGAAGGGACAATATTACTCTGTAGAATATTTAAAGCTTTGTCTGAAAAAAAGAAGATACACACAGCCACGAAAGGTTCACGCGTAATAAGTGGCTGTACGCCTTTCTCCTTCGACCCTATGCATTAACATTTTTCTCATCTGGGTAACGCAATAGGTTTTGGAAAAAAAGAAAGAAAAAAGTATATATTATTGACGACTTCTCACTGCACATTTAAGCCCTTCACCAGAGTTTGATTGCACCAGAATTTAGACATTTAAATTGTAAGCAGTGCTTAACAATTAATAAATAATTGTATTTATATCTTAAAAAAATATTCGGAAGACATTGCATAAAAAGGGTCGGTGTGTGCGGCCCGGTTACGCTTTTCACGAGTAAAACCTCTTCAGACGGGTCTAGAAAAGGACGCAAAATATCAATTAAGCTCATTCTTATTTAAACATCCAACGATGCAACCAGCGCTAACCTCTACTTTCTTCCTGCAGCTTTGCGCAGCAGTTCTTCCAGCCCTCGCGGCACTGGCGTCAGCTGGCTTCCTTGGAGGATACGGAGGAGGCTACGGTGGCGGCTACGGCGGTGGCTACGGTGGTGGCTACGGTGGTGGCTATGGTGGCGGCCATGGCGGCTTCAGTTCTGCCATCAGCTACCACTACGACAACTGCAGAATGCTGCGCCGCATTACTTTATTGGTGGATACGGGGGACATGGTGGATACGGCGGTGGCCTTGGATACGGAGGAGGTCACGGGGGCGGCTACGGTGGCGGCTACGGCGGTGGCTACGGCGGCGGCTACGGCGGCGGCTACGGAGGCGGCTTTGGAGGTCACGGGATCGGTGGCTACGGCCTCGGACATGGTTATCATGGCTAAAAGAGGAGTCGTATAGGTAAGTGGTCTAACAGTTGTGATTACTATAATACTCCCGGCCAGACGGGCACGTTGAAGGCTTTCAGAGCGAACTCTTTGAAAGGGACACTGACAGGGTGTTTATGCTCGCCAAGGTTTTTATTTGTACGTGACATATGAGAGCCCAACTACCCAGAACACAATTTTACGGCTCGAAATTCGTTTCCTTTCTGCCTGAAAATCGCCGATCGAGAACTGGCCGTTTTGAGTCACCGCTCACTCTCTTTCCGTGGTCACGAGCCGTTTTTAATGATTTAGGCACAGCCACCAAAGATAATCGAAGTCCTCGGTCATCGAAGACACGCACTCAATACTACAAATGGGCAAAAGAATATGATACCCATTTTTTGTGGCTTCTAGAACGTTGCGGAATACGTTGATTCAATTAAACAAAAAGCTGCACAGCCGTTTGGACTTCCGGTACCATATCTTCCTCCTCTGTATTTCTTCTTCGTCCCAAGTTTGTTTTCGGTTTTCGAGTAGCTGCGTTTTTTTACTTTATTAAAAAATAGACGGCGACGCTTGACGGCAAAATATTGACACTGGGAAGTCTTCTGACACCAAAATAAATCAAGTGGTAGAAAATGGTTAAAAAAATTTGAAGTGTCCTTTAAAGCAAACGATAGGCTCGCGATCTCCGTGCTCGTCGGCGACCCCTGGCCCGCCGACACTTTAAAGCAGCCTCGTTTTGTAGGCCTTCATCGTTCCGACATACCGGGGTGTTAATTCAGGACGCATGCATGAGGAATTTGAGAACTTTAAACCAGATGGCTCTTACAAAAATCGGTGGTGCTTTCTGCTGAAGAGCTGTTGAAAAAAATCGTCAGAAGATATAAAATACCGTGGCTTAACATCTCACTTTCTCTAACTCACCTGTTGACTATTTTATCATATCGCACACCCAATAAAGCAAGTCAAGAGATCTTTTGTCGCCCCACCTCCCAGATGCTTTTTCTGTAGCTTTTCAATTGAAAGCTGCAGCCTTCAATTGAAAAACTGCAGCCGTTTAAAAAGAAAGAGAAGATTCATGTACGGCAACTGTTACTGAATGCGACAATGTTTTTTTGGAAACTTGCAGCTTTCCACTCTGCTTCCAAACTGGCTGCAGCAAAATAGCATAAAAAAACATGCACATTAAGTTTCCTCTGGATTTTTGAATTTTATTAGGATATGGTTTCAACACTGTGTATTTTAAAAGCATCTGACATATCAATCCCACAACTCATGCATTAAAAACGAACAGAAACACAAAACACCATGAAGCTTGAGACACCATGATCCACGGTCCTCGCTGACTGCACCAGAGCCTTATATAGCTCTGCTATATTGAAGGTAATCTTTTGGCCGCTGACAATATCAGCACTTCTTAAGGTTCCAAGTATCCGATCTCCTCTCGGAGTCTGTTGAAGACGGCGCTGTTTCAAAGTTTGGACGATCTCTCATCTCAAAAGCATTGGTGCAACTAACAATAATTCGGCGCAGTCGTTAAAACCAAGTCACACAAACGGCTCCTACAAGGAATGTTATCGCTTCTCTGCATAGTACCAGCGCACTCAGGACGAAGCGAGCCAAAGGGTGTTTCTCCAGCTTTCAAATAGTTATTTTGCTGTTCTTCTTTAGTTGAATAGTTTTAGTACGGTCATTAAGGTCACTATAGGCACTTTCAAAGTGAGAACGGCAGGAAGTGTCTTTCCCGAACGCCTCACCTGCCATCCAACACGCGTCCCATGCCCCCGTCGTGCTTTGATATCTGCACGCGCTTCCCTCAAAGTGCACGAGACGCTGAAGCGTTGTCAAGGGTAGCAGGCGCTAACAGCGCTGGAGGTGGGATCAACTGGAAGACTACTCCCTACCGTTCTCACCTTGTCAGAGACTATTGAGAAACTTGGAGAGTCTTTGACATCTAAGTCAGAGGCGCACTATGTTGAAGAAAAAATCAACTGAAAGTCTGCAGGCTTTCTCTATTGCACACTGGCCACGGAGAATCAACTCAACATTTTCAACTACGATAGAAAACAGCGTCACTGCATTCTGATGAGCACGGCCCATAGGGAGGTCCCGGAAACAAAAAAAACTTAAGTTAGCCAAAAAGTCAACAGCTTTCTTTCTGGCTAGGCTGAGGACAATCATATGAAAAGTTTTCAGCATCAGATCTCAACAAACGTTCTGTTGACTATGTCAACAGGAAGTGAAATTTGACAGAAAAGTTTTTAGAGTAAACAAGAAGTTAACATGTTTACAATAAAAAAGTCAAAACTCATTTTTATGCCGCTGCGTTTACGTATTGCTAAAACAGACGTAATACTTTTGCATGTTTTATTGCTCATAAGTATACACACAGAAGTTTTTACATCTTTTGTCGGACGCTGAGAAGGCGTTATCTTCCGGGCGCACCGCTGATTTCGCTCATACATTATATCCTGCATTGCTTCGCGCAGTCATTCGTTCAGGTTGCATCAGCCCTGTTTCTGTGTTATTTATGTAATACACGGTTTTTTATGTCTTTGAAATTTTCTAAAGTTCAGAATAGTGTGGTAGTCTGATCTGACGGGTTTTCGCAATTTGCGAGTCTGTCTCATTTCAGAGGCCTTTATGTATATTGCAGCCGAGAACAATTTTATAAGCGTAGACGTGGCGAATCGCCTTATTTCCCTAGTCCATAGCATTTTGGAATTACTGATAAGAATGTTAAAAGTAGCCATCACATAAAACGAAAAAAAGGTAATAAGCAAAATTCTGCGCTTTCAGCTGTAGTGATGTCATGCTTAAATTTGAGTTGCCCAAAAATTGAGATTGATATCTGTTTTGTCGCCAAAGTGGAACTCGTCTTTTTTAATTGGAATGGTGATCTAGCAGGTTCTGGGATTGAAAATAAATGAGCCGTTCATAAAACGAGGAAATTCCATAAAATTGCTATTGCTCTTGTCTTAGCCTAGACGCAGTTTTTAAGGGTTTTGAGCTTGCTGGCGATATTTTTTTTTCTGGAATATAATACTAAGCTTATCTGAAATGTAGTATTTGTACGCTTAGTTACGCATCTGCAGCTATTTGTGGTCTGCGTGTTTCGGTTGGCAATGTTGGGGTTTGCTAAGGTATTCGCGGTAGCCAGACTGATATATGTGAGGCTTTTCATTTAGGTGTACGGACAAATTTTTTAGCGTGTTTATAGAGTTTGCAAACCTATATGCACTGAAAAAAAAAAGAAGCAATATATGGCAGCCTAATGAGTTAAAAAATATAGTTTTATCTCCATTAAACTACTGGCGTAGTTCTGCGAAGTCACATCGCATCCTCCATTGAGGCACGATTATCTAAGTAGGTATATTGAGCGACTTTATTGGCGGTGTCATTGACATGTTAGCACAGTGGTAATGCAGGTGCACCGAAAGAATGATATTTGCCATTATTTTATGGTATGTTGAAAAAAAGATTACGCTTGATATCATTGCGCTGGGTTGTCTTCAATAATAGAAAAACCTATAGTGTGGGTTGTTTGCCTATCGCCGCGACATAAGTGGCACGACTTAATGGGGGGGGGGGGCTACGTTCCTCTATTTAAATTTACGATGAATCCAGTGATACAAAAATTTTGAGCGAAGAGCCTTTTCCTTTGTAATAGTGACAAACAGTGTCATTTTCACGTGTTGTCATCGCAAAATAAGCTATTGTCTGAAGTCAGCTTGTTTGAAAGCGACAATTATTGCTATATTTATTTCAAAATACATGAATCGATTGTTAGATTGCGCGACAGTGGTAATTGCAGTGTTAGATATTTCCGAATTGAACAACTGGTTTGAATCTCTGTCATGGGTTCGAAGAAAATGGACGGTTCTACTATACATTACGAGAATATTTATTAGACAGACGTTTAATGAGTGAATATTAAAATACCAAGATGACCTGAAAAAGGGTGAAAATTTCAACAAAACATTTGTCGTTCTGTAGCTTTGCAGAACTGTTTTGTAAGTCCTCCGGGGTGAAAATAGTAGATTATTCCGGGGAAGGCTTCAATACATTTATGATTCATGGGCCTGGCTATATGGCATGAGTTGCTGCACCCCAAGCTAATTTCCGCTGGTGAACATCGGTGGGATGGCAAATAGTAGAGTAGACGGTGGAAGGAGTTTTCCTCCCATTGAAAATATATCTTCGTGCTGCCGCTGTATTTTTGGCTGTATGACGCCCAAGAAGTTTGCCATAGTTCCAAGTTTCATTCTCCCTGAAAAAAAAAAGGTTCCCGACCCCCCCCCCAAGGAAAGAC
Organism: Ixodes ricinus; assembly: GCA_037355805.1. Classification (NCBI taxonomy): domain Eukaryota; kingdom Metazoa; phylum Arthropoda; class Arachnida; order Ixodida; family Ixodidae; genus Ixodes; species Ixodes ricinus. Next base: position 31,069 of record JAZHYW010011042.1, on the reverse strand, counting down.
GCATTAACAAATATAAATGCGATTTTGTTTTGCAGTACTCACGGATATAAATCATTTTCCAGCGCACATGGTAATGCAGAAGGCGAGCTCTAGATGTTGGTCGCTGATATACGCACGGTTTTCATCTTGTCGGTTTGTAGCAAACATTACTTTATGCGTATTACTTTTTCTAGTAATAAAGTATCAATTTTCTAACGTTTATTTGCGATATTGCTGGAACATATTAACATGCGAGGTCTCACTGCGTAGACGTCGAAGTTGAAGGGGACGAAGGCAGTGAAAGTATTGAACACAGCAAGATATGAAAAAAGGATTGCTTAAACAAACAAAACGAAGAACACGAGGCTTGTTTAACGTTAATCTGGCTAAGACAACAACAAAAAAACGGAAAAGAAAAAGACTTCTTTTCTTAACCTAATTCAAACCCCCCCCCCCCGGCCATAACGTTATGCCTATGGAGTTCGCCACAATTTATCAATGCGGGAAGTTATATTCTGCACCGCACACAACTTCTGATGGCACGATAAATAAATATCGACCACTTGAATTAATGTCGTTTGTTTGTTTTATTTCTATTTGGTGGTATCATACAGAAGGCAAAATAATATGTTCATATTATCTCAATGTACGGTGGAGCCCAATAGGCGCTAGTGTGCTGTTATAAATTGAAAGTAGACAGTACCAGTTTACAATTGACTCCGGTAAGGCATGGCGCGGGCAATTTTCTTCTGCCTGATTATAAGAGCAGATATCTCGAATACTTGTACGTATTGTAGTTGAGCAATTCCCAGTCATGCAGATGAAATAATTGTCATTATGGCGTTTTTCAGATTGCCGCATAGTCATATTAAAATAACTATTGAGTGTACTATTGTTCAGCGCGAATAGCGTCGGCGTTTTCACATGGAGGATATACGCGCCAGTCGATTTCAGCATGACCGTTAAGAGCGACAAAAATCACGGTACTCACTGATCTGTAACTTCCAGGGACGATTGTTCTGAGCCACTTTTTTTCCGACGGTAATATATGCTGATGAAGCCTTTCCGCCCATGAATATGCGAAGATTGCTTGTTCTGTCATATCAGCCACTGAAACTTGAAGCCGTGATACGTGCAAAAGAATATACCCATATAAAATTACTCGGCGTAGGAAATAATAAAAAGAAACATCCAGGCCCACGCAGCTTCACACTGCAATGCTCTGAATGTTTTAACCAATGCGAGGCGACAGGTCATTCACGTAGCCGATAGACTGGCACATAAACAAATAGATAATTGCCAAAGGAATGGCGGCGAATATTGAATTAATTTCGTATTCTTCCGATTCTTTATCTGTTTAGAATCGTCGCTAGGTTTTATCACCTGTATAATTAGAGTGCTATTTATCCCTTGAATATACAGTTAACGTCACCACTGGCCAGCCTAACTGCGAATGATATTAATGAGGGATACTATTCATACGATCGAAATGACGAAAAATTAATTTGATATTCGGCTGTTAGACAAATGCACGCGCGTCTTCCCATAGAACAGGCCACGGGAGCGCCGCAACCGGTGACATGGTTGCGCCGTCCGCTGCCGGAAGTCGGCCAGATATTCAGCGCCAGTTGACTCTAAGCGCAATATACACCATGATATGCTTCTGTTCGATGAGGAACGATGGGGAGCAGCCACGGATAAAGGCAGCGCCAGCGACAACGACGCTCTGATTACCTGACTGCGATGGCAGACTACGCTTATCTCCGCTGCGTAACGACCATTCTTTCAATCAGCCACAAGAGCTCGGCGTCGTTCTGATCGTCAACGCAACCCTGCAAGAAGCAGACAAACTTACGCTCCATTCCTCTTCATAATTTTCAGCAGACAACAACGAAGAATATCGCAGAAAAAAATAAACATCCAAAATGCGAAAAATACATAACATTCTGTGTCGCACCAATATAATTAGTGGCCACTGACTATTCAAAACATCGTTTTATTTTCATAGAATAAATTAATACTGACACTGTTTCTAAAAACGCGTTGTAGTCATCGACAAACTATAAAACGGGACGCAGGAGTTCCCGTGCATCTAATTAGCCGCTTCAGTTGTTCATTTGCCAATAGCAACTTAAAAGAGATCATCATAAAACAAGAAAGCGTAAAATGGGCACAATGTTTGCCCCTGAAAACGCCAAAGTGAATAAGTATTTGTACTGCTCGAAAGAGCAGTGTGCAGGGCATCTTCACGGAGCGTTAATATATTCTCATGCGCTGGATGAGCGTGTGATCAGAAAATTTGGATTATTTTGCACGTTATTTTCATCGAGATTGCTTATGTTTTCAAGTTTTAAAATCATTGTTTCTAGAAGTAAGTTGGTGATGGTCTGTTATATTATTATTTTTAAAAAATGCTTTTGGAGTTTGAGTCCTACATTTTCGTCTGACAATTTAAATCTCCTTGAGTATTTTGATAAACAAAAAAGTGAAAATTTTTTCAGTTTTAGTTAATAACGAGTAAAAAGGCCAATGGGACATTTAGAAATTGTATGATTGGTTGCTTCATATTTCTGACAATGTTTTCCAAATAATATTTCGCGGAGGGCGATAAGATAATTAACACAGCTGATTATTTTAGGCAGCTACCGTCTGCAATATTTCAAGGAAAACGTAAAAACAGATATTTTTCAATATCTTAAGTGTTTTATTAAGCCTAACTATAAATGTATTGATTGCTAAAGGTTTTGATTGTGTTATTCATTTTGCATTTCAGTTTGGCGTGCCTGGAGTTACATAGTGTATGCACTGCGGTTTCTTCTGTGTATAAAGTATTTATGTAAAGTTATTAAACACGTTTTCCTGCCTGTTATTCTCCATATTTGTCATTTGCGCAGCGAAATAAAACACTTTAATAAAGATATATGTATCTGATTGTCTTCACGACGTTTATAACGGCAGAAATAACAGGATATGATGAACGATCAAACATAGACGAGAACATTATTTATCGCTCATAACTGCAGTTAATTTACCTGCCTTTGCACCTCTGCCTTAGTGAAAGCGAGAAAATTATTGTGAGCGAGGGGGTTGTGCTATTATAACGTTAGCCTGTTTGTGAAATTATTAGCTGAACATAACACGTTGTACCAGCAATTGCACGAGGACTAGCAGGCACCACGGCCATCGCTGCACTACACATAGAACGGAAATTCTGTGTATGAGGATCAGTATATATGCAGCTCATGGAATAAGGTGATGACCGGAACTTTCCTCACATGAACAGCCTAGAGCCCGGTTTTCCGGCAGACGCGCGCTGCCAGTACAGTAATGGCGGTGCCACGGCATTGGTTCATTGAGCAGCGCAGTCGTCAAATGAAAAATAAATTATAACCACTAACTGCAAGTTTTACCACGCAGTTTCTATATCTTTTATGTGTCATTAATTACACAGGCATTGATCTGCCAAGAAATGCTGGGCCAGCGATTGAATGGCCATAAAATATCATAGTTGTTCTGCTCTGCGTTCCAATTGCTTTCTAACAATACGTAATTTCACGATGAATATTTACTTCAGGTTTAGCGCTGACTGAGCTTGATTTTTGCGAGTATCTGCTTGTTTATATGTTACGTAAAGTAAATCTAAAGTATTGAATACAGTAAATATTTATATTCGAAAGTAAATAGTAAAACTACAAAAATACTAGTAAAGTTAAATACATGCTCAGAGAATATTGTTCATGCAAATGCACCTACCTATTTGAAGGCTGCTTTAAATGACATGGCTTAATGTACTTGTTAATATCGTTTGTTTATTATCTTTAATATAAAAAATGTTGGTGGAATTAAGGTTTTCGAAATTCATCTTCGAATATTGGAGCATCTGCATATTCTGAGTTTAGTATTGTTGTTGAAAAATTTATTGAGTTGAATGATTTGCAGGAAGGAGAGGAGTGCAAAAAGGTCACTGCTGCCTTTAGCATTGCGACAGTGCAGCACAAACTACTGTAGAGACAGATTTATTTTCCAGAGTGCATTTCAGGTTCTCATGATTTACTGTGTATTACCTTGCAGATACCTAGACAGTCTTCTCTGCACCAGTATTCTCAGTTTTGGCCTCACAAACGCCACTTCGCCAACGCGCCACCAGCTTTCACTTGCAGTGTGTCTGTCCAGCCTCGCGCCTGCAGCACGCTGTAGGGCGGCAGGGCCCTCCCCATGCCATGCCTCTCCTCTGGTATATCAGCTGGTCTCCCGCATACAGCTTATAGAATTCCTAGATGCTACCTACCGCAAAATTGAAAGTAATTTGTAACTGAGAAGTTACTGAAAAAGTAGTTAAATCCATAATTACCGAAATAAAACCGCAATTGAAAGTTACCAAACTCTTCAGCAAGCAAACCTACCTCAGTAAGAAGTTGAACTACGTACAAGTTTTGTTTTTATACCGATATCCTGTTTGACAGTAGCGAGCGAGGGGGAGCAATGTTGTCACCGAATTCGGATGCCGAAAGGATTCAACGACTCAACTAATTCTGGTGGTGCTCCTCCAAATATGCGCAGGCGCAAGTTTGAGGAGATGCGTTTAAAATAAACTGTAGTAGTGAGTTGAAAGAAAAAAATTAAATTGTGCATTTGTTTATACGGCCTAAAAACTTGGTCTGTTCAGCGACGAGTTTCAGCGTAGATGAGACATTTAGCTACGTAGTACAACAAGTTATCTGGGGTCTTTAACGCATCACGAGTGCAGTGATATTCACGCGGCGGCTCATCCAGATTGAGTAGCAGATTGAGCCGTCGGGTTTTGCAGCGCATTTGCCTACGTGTTTCCGATGCTGCGGTGCGTTGTTCACCCGCCACTGATTCCTTGGTGAGTTAAAGAATCTGTTGTTCAGGTTTCTTCGTCCGTTTATTCTTCGCATAGCCAATTAGATCACCGTTTTTCGACATTTGAGTGTTAATCAATTGAAATCCAAGTTTTTGTCATCGTGCAGTTATCAAAATATTATATCTAGAGTGCTTATAACAGCACATGAGTAATATAACGTTTAAGTACGAATATATGAAGCTGATAAACACTTGTATGTTTTAAATAAAATTGTTTTCGAAGAGTAAGGAATTCTGAAAGTTTAATGAGATATATACTAGACACTAATTATTAGAACCAATTAAAGAGCTAAATAAAACGCAGGGTGCTTGCCGCACCCTGCGTTTCTTTAGCTCTTGGTGGTTCTAATAATTAGTGTCTAGTATATATCTCATTAAACTTTCCAGAATTCCTTACTCTTCGAAAAACAATTTTATTTAAAACATACTAAGTGGTTATCAGCTTCATATATTACTCTCGTACTTAAACGTTATATTACTCATGTGCTGTTATAAGCACTCGATAGATATAATATTTTGATAACTGCACGATTCTGACAAGAGCTTGGATTTCAATTTATGAGCAACACTCAACTGTCGAGAAAAAACGGTGACATCTGAACCAGCTATGCAGCAGTAACAGAAAAGAATAAACACACAACGGACGAGAAACACAGACGAGCAGATTCTTTAACTCACCAAGGGGGATCGGTGGCCGGGTGGGCTAGCGCACCACAGCTCGGAGCACGTGGAGCGAATGCTCGCGCTGCAGAACCCATTACCCTGGGCTCAATCTCCACCCTGCCCGTTTCAATCTGGATGAACATCGCACCGGCGTGCGGACATGCCTTTAGTGTATCACTACTGCGTGATGCACGTTAAAGACCCCAGGCTAGCGGTTGTACTGCACTGGCTAAATGTCTCATCTACGGCTGAGAGACTCGTCGCCCGTTGAGGCAGACCAAGTTTTAGGCCGTATAAACAAATACACAGCCCAATTTTTTCTTTCAACTCACTACTGCAGTTTATTTAAACGCGCATCTCCTCAAACTTTGAGCCTGCGCATATTTGGAGGGCACCACCAGAGGTAGTTGAGGGAGGTCGTTGAATCCTTCGGCATCCGGAGTTCGGTGACTAACGTTTGCTCCCCTCGCTCGCGCAGTCAGACCGGGATATCGGTTACTTAAAAACAAGACTTGTACGTAGTTCAACTTCTTTACTGAAGTTACTGTAGTTTACCTGCTTTACTGAGAAGTTTGGTAACTTTCAATTGCAGTTTTATTTCGGTAATTAGTAGTTTAACTACTTTTTCCGAGTAACTTCTACTCGAGTTACAAATTACTTTCGAATTTTTGCGGTAGGTTTGCTTATCAACAAAATTCCTGCACAAAACGTTATAAGATGTTGGGAGATCAGCTGATATATGCCAAGAGAAGGAAGCATGTGGCGTAGGCAAGGAGGGGCCCTGCCTACGCCCCCACTGCAACAACATTGCTGCGAGGCGCGGGGAACGGACAGACACACCGCAAGTGAAGCTGAGTAACTAAGGGATTAGCGCCGAAGACTGGCGTTTATTTGGGAGCCAAAACTCAAAGAGACGTCACCAATTTGAAGAAAGGGCTTGTCCCCACTTCTTCTCAACGTAGGAACTCTCGTCCGCTACAGGAGGTGTACACAGTAAATCCTCACTCAAAGGAGGCCACAAAATGCGGTACTCGCTCTGAAGCTCATCTGGTGCTCCAGTAGTTTGTGCTGCACTTGTCGCGTGCTAAAAAGGCCAACACAGAGGTGACCTTTTTGCATAGCCTATCCCTCTTCCCCTCTCTCCCTTCCCTTTCCTAAATCTTTCAACTCAATAAAGTTTTTCAACAACAACTCTCTAAACTCAGAATATGCAGGTCTTCCAATATTCGAAGATGGTTCGAGAAACCTTAATTCCACCAACGTTTTTTTTATATTAAAAAATAATAAACAAGCGGTGTTGGCAAGTACATTTAAGTACATGTCACTTAAAGCGCTACTTCAAGTAGGTAGGTTTAGAGAACTTGTACTTTACTTGAACAATATTCTCTGAGCATGTATTTAACTTTACTAGTATTTTTTGTGGTTTACTTATTTACTCGAAATATATAACCTCTCATTTACTTTGTAATTCAAGTACTTTTTAGATTTACTTTACGTAACACTGTAAACAAGCAAATGCTTTCCGCAAAATCAAGCTCAGTTAGCGCTAAACCTGAAAGTAGAAATGATACATCGACAGTACAGTATTGACAAAAAAAAAAAGAAAAAAACAATTAGACACGCAAAGCAGAACAAGCTATTAAATCATTTCTGTGAAAACACATTCCGGTCTATATTTGGCTAGCAGAATTTCACTAACGGATCGAATACCTGTGTAATTCTTGTTACCATAAAAAATATAAAAGAAACTTCACAAGTAATTCGCTTTTTTACGGTAGTTAGTGGTTTACTCAATTACTTTTCATTTGAGCAACTTCTACACTGCTCAAATATTTTTGAGGCCAATACTCAATAACCTTACTTAATTACTTTTTTGTTTTTTTAGTAACTTGCACATGTCTGCCAGAAAACCGAGCTCGCTAGGCTGGATCCGCGGCCCGGGGAGAGGAAAGTTCCGGTCATCCTCTTACCTTCTTCCATGAGCTTCCCGCATACTCCTTCAGTCCTCCTTTCTTACGGGAGATTTCCGTTGTAGTGATGTAGTGTAGCAAATGAAAGAACGTGGTTGTCCTGTGCTTGTCCTCCGTGTTTTATTCTTTCGATTTTAAGTATTCATGTTCAACTCGCTCGATTTTACCAAGCCAGAATTCCGTTGCCTCTATGCTTTAACCCCCCCCCTCCTTCCCCAACTCCGATTTTTCTCCTTTCCCTCTGGGCGCGGGGTACCCGCGGGCAGACGAGGTTCAAATTAACTGCAGTTGTGAGCTATAAAATGTGTTCTCGTCTGTGTTTGATCGTTCGTTGTGTGTTTATTCTCTCCTGTTGTTGCTGCCGTTATAAACGCGATCGTTGAAGATTTAATCAGATACACATATTTTTATCTTTATTAAAAAAATGTCAGAAGTGTGTTTTGACTCGCCTCTGACATAAATGACAACAAATATGGAAGACTAACAGGCAGGAAAGGCAGTGTTTAATAACTTTACATAAATACTTTTTGTACAGAAACCACGAGTGTGCGCTGCACGCATGTAGCTCCAGGCACGCCAAACTGAAATAAGAATGAATAACACAATCAAAACATTTTAGCAATCAATACATTTATAGTTGGGCTTAATAAAATGCTTAAGATATTGAAAAATAATCCTGTTTTTTTACGTTTTCCTTGAGAAATGTACGAACATTGGCTGCTAGAATGATCAACTGGTGAATATCTTAATAATCCTTATCAAATGGACCCTCCCATAAATATTATTCAAGGAAAAAAAGTACTCGGAAATATGAAGCAACCAATCATACAATTTTCTAAATGGCCATTGGCGTATTTTTGACGACGTCTATTCTCGTTATCAAGCAAAAACAGAAAAAAGTTTTCGCGCATTATTCATGCGTGGCGCGAAGTATAGACCTTGGGAGATTTGAATTGTCGAACGGCGTGCAGGTTTCAAACTCCAAAAGCATCGTTTTTTTTAAAATAATAATATAACAATTTCATCATAACTTACTTCTAAGAAACGATGATTTTAGAGCTTGAAAACGTAAACACGTCTCGATGAAATAGCGTACAGGTAATCCAAGGTGCAGTCACACATATATATCTTAATCCAGCGCATGAAGAGGAAATATGAGTAACGCTCCGCGAGGTGCCGGACTACTTTTACTATGTTTTTCGAAAGGAGTACGAGTATATAGTCACTGGACGGCTTCAGGAGCGTAGAGCGTGGCTTACAGTTGTTCACGCTTTCTTGTTTCATGATTGGTCTTTCGGGGCCCTTATTGGCAAATAGTGCAAGCTGATTGGCTGAGGAGCGATAATTAGATGCACGAGACTCACCACGTCCCGCGTTTCTTAATTTGTCGATGACCACAACGCGTTTTTATAAGAAACGAGTGATCGACATTAATTTATTCTATGAAACTCGTACGATGTTTTGAATAGCCAGTGTACTAATTATGTAGTTGCGTTTTTGCTAGGGAGTGTTATGCTGTATTTTTTCTCGCATTTCTGGATGTTTTATTTTTTTTCTGCGATATTATTTCGTTGTTGTCTGCTGAAAATTATGAAGGGGAATGCGGAGCGTAAGTTTGTCTGCTTCTTGCACAGGGGTTGCGGTGACGTCAGAACGACGCCGAGCTCTTATTGGTTGATTGAAAAGAAATAGTGGGTAGTACTCGAGGCATCTAGCATTGAGGCCTACCCACTATCCTTGCAATCAGAGCCAATCAGAGCTCGACGTCGTTCTGACGTCACTGCAACGCCTGCGCACGAAGCAGACGACTTGCTCTCCCCATAGGTTCCTCATCAGACAAAGCATATCATAGAGTTATTATAATGTACGCTAGAGGTTCAACTGGCGCTAGTGTCTACATGCGACTTCCGGTATGCAAATTGAAGCAGACAGCAACCATGTCTACATTTGCGGCGCTCCCGTGTGTTCCTATGGGAAAACGCGCGTGCATTTTGTCTCTTCGCCGGAAAATATCTAGAATAATTTTTCGTCATTTCGATCGTACTGAATAGTATCCCTCAGTAGTATCATTGTAAAAGTGGGATTACTTTAGTTAGAGTAGTTTTTCCTAGCCAGTGAACGACGTTAACCTTCGCTATATTCAAGGACCATGCCTCTGTTCCATATAGCAGGTGTTAAAACGAGCGACGATTCTAAACAAGATAACAATCGGAAGGAATGCAGAGTGTGTTCAATATTCGCCACCATTCCCGCTGGCGCATATATATTTTGTTTATGTGCCAGTCCTGTCAATACGTGGAAATGATCCTGTCGTGCACCTTCACGAGTGGTTAAAAACATTCAAAACGTACAGTGTAAAGTACGTGGGTTATGAAAGATGTTTCGTTTTATTATTTCCTACGCCGGGCAGTTTTATATCGGGTACTTGTTCTTTTGCACGTATCCCTATTTTCCAAGATTTCGAGAGTGTGGCTGATATATGTTTTGAACGCAGAACAAGCATCTTCGCACATATTCATGGGCAGGAAGAATAACATCAGCACTTATGTATTGCAAATCCGACTATATTAAGTGGCTTTCAAATTATTTTAATCGTCCTACATGCACAGGGAGTTACAGATCAATTGGTACTGCGTGGTTCTTGCCGTCACTCTTAGCTTTCCAGATGTCCTTCAATCATTTGGCACGTATATCCTCCATGCTGAAAGGCGCCGACGCCCTGTTCGCGCTAACAGTGAACGACAGTGCACATAAATACGTGTATGAAGTTGTTTTAGTACCATATTTAATGCGGCGAATCTGAAAAACGCCATAACTGACTAATTATTTCATCTGCATGACTGGGAATTGCTCCAAGCTACAAAGTACGTACAAATTATTCGAGATATCTGCTCTTATAATCGAGAGCAGGAAGAAAATTGCACCCACTTTTCCCATGCCTTACCGGAAGTCAATTGTAGACTGGTTGCTGTCTACTTCAATTTATAACAGCACACTAGCGCCTATTGAACCTCCACCGTACATTGAATAACTCTATGGAGCATATTATTTGCCTTCTGTTATGATACCCTGTTTTTTTGCTTAAATAAGAAATAAACAAACAAACAAACGACATTGAGATTTCAGTGGTCGATATTTATTTATCGTGCCATCAGAGGCCTGTGTATTGTGTGCAGTTGCAGGGTATGGCTTCCACGTTGTTAAGTCACCTAATGGCGAACTCCATAGGCGCCGATTGTGGCCGGGGGGGGGGTGGTTAGTAGGTTAAGAAAAGAAGTCTTTTCCTTTCCGTTTTTTTGTTGTTGTGGATAGCCAGATTGGCATTAAGCAAGCCTCGTGTTCTTTTCGTTTTTGTTTGTTTAAGCAATCCTTTTTTATATCTTGCTGTCTTCAATACTTTCACTGCCTTCGTCCCCTTCAACTTCGACATTCGATACACGAAAGGAGTAGGGTGGGACCTCGCATGTTAATACTGTTCCAGCAATATCGCAAACAAAACGTTAGAAATTGATACTTTGGTACTAGGACAAAGTAATACGCATAAAGTAATGTTTGCTACAAAAACCGACAAGATGGTAAAACTAAATTAAGCATACTCGTGCATTTATTCGGCAGCTCCTGTATCTAGAGCTCGCCTTCTCATTACCATGTTGCACTGCAAAATGATTTATATCGAGTAATTACTTGCAAAACGAAATCGCATTTGTAATTTGTTAATGCGTCTTTCCTTAAAAAAAAGGGGGGGGGGTCTGAGACTTGCTCCCCCTCCCCCCTTTCCGGGGAAATTGAAAACTTTTAGACTATGGCAAACTCCTTTGGGCGTCATGCAGCCAAAATACGTCAGCTGTTTGCTTGCGGACGGCGCGAGTGCAATTTTCAATGGGGAGAGAAACCCCTTCCACAGGTCACCTTCTACTATTGCGCCATCTATATAAGTTCGATGTTTACCGGGAAACAACGGGTGCAGCAGCTCTGAGTTTTCATGCCGTATATATTGCTCAGGCCCATGAATCATAAATGTATTGAGGGCCTTCTACGGGAATAATCTGCTATTTTCTTTGGAGGACTTACAAAACCCAGGATTCTTGCAAAAGCTTACGGAGCGACTGTAATGTTTTGTTGAAAATTTTTCACCCTTTTCCAGCGTCGTCTTGACATTTTGGCTATTCGCTCCATTGGCGATCTGTCACGATATGTTCTCGTAATGTGTATAGTAGAACAAATCCAAGATACGTCTTTCGAACCCATGACAGAGATTCAAACCAGTTGTTCCCGTTCGGAAGCTAATCGAACACTGCAGTGGTACCGCTGTCGCGCGATCTCTAGCTGTCGATTCGTAGCCAGTCGTTTCGCTCCTTAGCAATAATTGTCGCTTTCAAACAAGCTGACTTCGGACAACGAGAGAAGCACATTTTTGCGATGACGACACGTGAAATGACTTCCATTTGTCGCAATTTTAGAAGAGGAAACGCTCTTCGCTCAAAGATTTCTCGCTTAATCGCCGTTCGTCGAGGCTGGAAAGGGCGCCAAATTTAAATGGAAACGTAGCCCCCCCCCCCCTCCCTTAAGTCGTGCCACTTATGTCGCGGCGATGGGCGAACAACCCATACCTCAAGGTTTTTCTATTGTGAAGACGGCCTGACAGTGATATCAGAAGCGTAACCTCTTTTTCCGAATGGACGCCGCCATGTTGAACTTTAAGCAAACCTGTCGATTTTTTCGGTGCGCCGCTGTGCAGCACCTGTGCTAACGCGTGTCGTGCGCGCCGCCAATGAAAGTCGCTCAGTGTACCTGCCCAGGTGTTGCGCGGCTCAGTGGAGGACGCGATGGCAATTCGGCGCGCACCAAGTGCACACCGGTGGACCCAATGGAGGTCGCTATAATTTTTTTCAACTCATTAGACTGCCATATGTTGCTTCTTTTTTTTCACGTGCAGATATAGAGGTTTGCTAGCTCTATAAACGCGCTACAAAAACACGTCCGGCCACCCTGAGCGGAAAAACACTCCCCGTATATCAGTCTGGCTACCGCGAATGCGAATTAGCCAGGCCCAACGTTGCTAACCGAAGCACGCAGACCACAAACGAACTGCGGGCCCCGGCGATAATTTCTTTCAGATGTGAATAAATACTACATTTCATGTAAACACTGTACAATCATGTTAGAAACTCCCAGAAAAAAAAGAAATATCGCTTCAGCGTGCTCAAAAGGTATACAAAACGCGTCTAGGCTAGAACCAAGGCAGTAATACAATTATTTATAGGTTCCTCGTTTATGAACGACTCGTTTGTTTTTCATCCCAAATTATGCTTTAGATCACCATTCCAATTAAAAAAGCAGTTCCCTTGGCGACAAAGCAGATAATCAATCTCCATTTTTGGGCAACTCAAATTTTAAGCATGACATCACTTACAGCTGAAGAAACGCAGGGTGCTGCTTATTACCTTTTTTCGTTTTTAATAGTGATTGGTACTTTGGCGTTCTTATCGAGTAATTCCAAAATCTTATGGACTAGGGAGCGATAATAAGATGATTGGAACTCGCCGCGTCCTGCGCTTATAAAGTTGTTCACGACTACAGTATACATAAAGGCCTCTGAAACAAAGACAAGGCTACGCAAATTGCGAAAACCGTCAGATCAAATTAGACTACCACTCTTATTGTGAACTTTAGAAAATTTCTAAAAGAGACCTAAAAGGCCGTGTGACACATGCGTCGTGCCGCTAAACCAACACAAGAAACAGGTGCCGATGCAACCCTGGTTTGAACATAACTTTGCACCGAAGCAGTGCGGAATCACTAATGTATGACGAAATCAGCGCTGCACCAGAGAGGTCAGCGCCATCTCCAGCGTCGACCAAAAGTGCCGAGGAAGCTCTGTGGTGTATACGTGTGAACTGGCCTAAAACGGGCAAAAGAGTATTACAGTATGCTTTAGCAATACGTAAACGCAGCGATATAAAAGTGAGTTTTGACTTTTTATTGTAAACGTGTTAACTTCTTGTTTACTCTGATTACTTTCTTTCGAATTTCACTTCCTGTTGACATGGTCAACAGAAAGTTTGTTGAATTTTGTGTTGAAACTTTTCTATATGATTCTCTTCAGCCTGAGTCAAAAGAAAAGCTGTTGACTTTTTATTAACTTTATGTTGATTTTTTTTCTGCTGACTTCCTGTGGACAGTGTCATCAGAATGATCCGACGTTCTGTTTACATCGTGTTGAAAATGTTCAGTTGATTCTCTGTAGCCAGTGTCAATAGAAAAGCTACAGACTTTCTGTTGACTTTTTATTGAACATAGTACACCTCGACTAGATGTCAAAAGCTCACTAAGTTTCTCAATAGTCTCTGACAAGGTGAGAACGGTAGGGAGCAGCTTCAGTTGTCCCACCTCCAGCGCGAGCCTACTACCCTTGACAACGCTTCGGCGTTCGTGCACCTCGAGCGCGCGCGTGCAGTCAAAGCACGACGGAAGGCATGGGGCGCGTGCTGGATGGGCCAGGCGTTCGAAAGACATGCCCTGCCGTTCTCACTTTGAAAGTGCCTATAGTGACTTTAATGACCATATTAAACTAGTCAACTAGTAAAGAAAAGCAAAATAACTATCTTAAAAGTGGAGAAACAGCCTTGACTCGCTTCGTCCTGAGTGGTGCTATGCAGAGAAGCGATAACATTTCTTCTAGGAGCCGTTTTTGTGGATGTTGTTTCAGCGACTGCGCCGAATTATTATTAGTTGCACCAATGCTTTTTAGTAAGAGATATCGTCCACGAAACTTCGAAACACGGTTTTCCCTTTGACAGACTCCCGAGAAGGAGATCGGATACTTGGAACCTTAAGAAGTGCTGATATGGTCACCGGCCAAATGATTACCTTCAAGATGTAGGCTATATAAGGCTCTGGTACAGTCAACGGGACTCTGATTCAGGTGTTCAGTGCTTCATGGTGTTTGTGTTTCTGTTCGTTTCTAATGTGTAGTTGTGGGATGCATGTAGTGCTTTTAAATACACGCAGGGACACCATATCCCTAATAAAATCCAAAATCCAGAGAAAAAATGATTCGCGTTGTTTTTACGTTATTTTGCAGCAGCCAGTTTGCAAGCAGAGTGGAAAGCCGTAGTAAGCTTCGCAAAACATTGTTGCATGAATAGCTAAGCTGTAAAGATTTCCTTTCTTTTTAGACGGCTGTAGTTTTCAATTGAGAGGCTGTAGCTTTTCAATTGAAAATCTATAACAAGATGCTTTTTCTGTAGCTTTTCAATTGAAAAGCTACAGAAAAAGCATATTGGAGGCGACAGAAAGTCTATTTAACTTTTTTTATTAAAAAGTGAGCCAATATTTAAAAGAAAGTCAACAGAAGAGCTAGAGAAAGTAAGATGAAAAGCTATTGACATTATATATCCTCTGATGACTGTTTTCAACAGCCTTTCAACAGAAAAGCACCACCGATTTTTGTAAGGGCTATCCGGTTTAAAGTTCTCAAATGCCTCATAATGCATCCTGAATTAATACCCCGGTAAGGCGGGCGCGTTGAAGGCCTTCAAAACGAACTCCTTTGAACGGTCGTCGAAGCAGCGGTCGCCGACAAGCGCGAGATCGCGAGCTGATTCGCCGATTCTTTAAAGAAATACTGACTCCCCCAAATTGTTATTTTCGCTTTGTTTATTATGGTGTCAGAAGACTACCCAATCAATATTTTGCTACAGCGTCACGTTTATTGTTAATAAAGTAAAAAAAAACGCAACTGTTAGAAAACGAAACCGAAACGAACTGGGGAGGAAGAAGAAATATAGAGGAGGAGAGAGTTTGGGAAGTCACGTGGCTGTGCAGCTATTTTTTTTTCAATCAACGTGTTTGCAACGTTCTAGAAGCCACCAAAAATGGGTATCATATTTTTGCCCATTTGTAGTATTGAGGGCGTGCCTTCGATGACCCAAGACTTTGAGTATCTCTGGTGGTTATGTCTAAACCGTAGAAAACGGATCGTGACCCCGGAAAAGAGAGTGAGCGTGACTAAAAAGGGCCAGTTCTTGATAGGCGGTTTTCGGGCAGAAAGAAAACAAATTTCGAGCCGCAAATCCTGTTCTGAGTAGTTGGGCTCTCATATGTCATGTACAAATAAAAACTTTGGCGAGCACAACCACCCTCTCAGTGTCCCTTTAAAGGAGTTTGTTCTGAAAGCCGTGCCCGTCTGACCGGGGTATTATAGTAATCACCGCTGTTAGACCACTTACCTATACGACTGCTCTTTTAGCCATGATAACCATGTCCGAGTCCGTAGCCACCGATCCCGTGACCTCCAAAGCCGCCTCCGTAGCCGCCTCCGTAGCCGCCGCCGTAACCACCGCCGTAGCCGCCACCGTAGCCGCCCCCATGACCTCCTCCGTATCCAAGGCCACCGCCGTATCCACCATGTCCCCCGTATCCACCAATAAAGTAATGCGGCGCAGCCTTCTGATTGTCGTAGTGGTAGCTGATGGCAGAACTGAAGCCGCCATGGCCGCCACCATAGCCACCACCGTAGCCACCGCCGTAGCCACCGCCGTAGCCGCCACCGTAGCCTCCTCCGTATCCTCCAAGGAAGCCAGCTGACGACAGTGCCGCGAGGGCTGGAAGAACTGCTGTGCAAAGCTGCAGGAAGAAAGTAGATGTTAGCACTGGTTGCATCGTTGGATGTTTAAATAAGAATGAGCTTAATTGATATGCTCCGTCCTTTTCTAGAACCGTCTGAAGAGGTTTTACTCGTGAAAAACGTAACAGGGCCGCGCACGCCGACCCTTTTTATGCAATGTCTTCCGAACATTTTTTTAGATATGAAATACAATTATTTACTAATTGTTAAGCACTACTTAAAATTTAAATGTTTAAATTCTGGTGCAATCAAACTTTGGTGAAGGGCTTAAATGTGCAGTGAGAAGTCGTCAATAATATCAACTTTTTTCTTTCTTTTTTTCCAAAACCTATTGCGTTACCCAGATGAAAAAATGTTAATGCATAGGGTCGAAGGAAGAAGGCGTATAACCCTTATTACGCGTAAACCTTTCGTGGCTGTGTATATCTTTTTTTTTTTCAGACAAAGCTTTAAATATTCACAGGTAATATTGTCCTTTCTGTCAAACTTTTTACCCTATCACAGAGTTTGGGCTAGAGTTTGGGCTTTATTCATTAAAATTATTATTTTGGCATAGATCTTATACCTTCATTACAAGATTGAAAACTTAAAGATATATTGACCAAGATCAGGGTTAGTCTTAAAGCAATGATCGCCCGACATGTTCTTAATTCCAAACAATATAGTGTTCGCAATTTCAGAATTCGCGATAATGCATGATCGTGTACTCACAAGAGTCTTCATGGTAACGTCGTTGAATCCGAAGCAAGGAATTGCCAAAAGCAACCGAATCCAAAGTTGCTTGTTTCGATCTGACCCAGTCGCAATCAGAAACGGCGCCTTTTTATACCAGAACCGCCATCCAGGCAATATTCTCTTCCATCCCGTAGCGCCCGGCCCCTCCCCCAACGCGAGATCAGACAACCACAACAAAAACAATAGCAAAACGTAAAAACAAAAACAAAAACACCTTACTTCCCCGCTAAAGCTTCGCGATCTCAAGAAGAAAAGAAATCGTCCAGGCCAACTCTCACGATTTTAATCTGAGCATCGCCCTCCCCTCCCCAGCTTTATTCTTTACTTCCGAGTAGCGCAGCCTCAACTCTGTCTTCAAGACTTAAGCCGCCGCGTAGCCGCTAGTTCGCCATACTCTCCCTCTACTCCTCTCTCACTCTCTCGGTTTCCCTGTCTCTCTTGCTTTCATTTCCTCGTGACTAGCCGCCATCTTTGTTCCTTCGGAAACAATTACCTACCGTGGCCTGCTTCGAGGTTTGCGCCGGGCCACCGCCTACGCTCGTTCGTGAGCACGCGAATAACTTTCCATTCTGTTCTATTGGGCGTGTTGTCTGCCGCCATCTTTGTAATGCGCTGTTCTTATGGAGTATGGGTTTCATTCGGGGCAGCTCTGTGGCCGGTGCATGGTTCGTGCCGCGTTGACGTGCGAGCTTTCCAGTGTCGCTTTCAAGGTGAATCTCGTTTGCCGGACGCAATTCAAGGCAAACAGAGGGTGTACCATTTTTTCCCCTGTTCGCGCGTTGTTGCTTTGGTGTTTGTGCACTTAAAATGAGTTCGGAGAGTTTTGTTTTTTGATTTTGAGATAATAGAATCGTGTATTGAAGAAAGTGAACCACTGTGGTGTGTGTAATAAAGCAGGTGGCGTAACCGCGAAAGTGTGAGTGCATGATTGCATGTGGTGCAAATATTTACATGTAATTGTTTGCTCGTGTTTACATGTAGTTTACCAGAAACGTATTTTGGTCCTATATCAAGTATTATTCACAAAATTCAGACATAACGCTGGGAACGTGTAAACGTTTTGCGTTTTGCTTGTTGCAAAGCACAAATAACCTTATCAATAAATGCTCTTAGAAAACCACGTGAAACTATTGCACCTTTTTGAAGATGTCTCGGTCTAGATGTGGTAATTAATTGCTCTGTTAATACTATCGTACAAAGGTAGTTTTCAGCTGCAATTAGGAACGCCTTCTTCGAACGTGGCGTGGAATGCCTTCCAAAGTCTTCTACTCGAGATAGTGTGCTCCCAGCAAGGCCGGTCGTCTTTGACTTTAGAAACTTCGAGTGTGGCGGAACCAGGTATAGACAAGTGTGTTAGTTAACATGCCACTAGACCTAAAAGAAAAAAAACACTTTTCAGGTCAAAAAATACGACTATCTGTTCCCTTATTATTTACATTGCCTAGTCTATATAATTGGAGTTTAACCAACTGCATGTTTTTGCATAGTTTAATATGAGACCAGTCAGTGCCGCTTCTAAAGGAACACTAAGCTCCTCAAAATCTTTGCTAATGGGCCTGGACTGGACGGGTCCACAACAAAACCAATTCTCAAAAAACAATTTGCTCTGTATTTACATTCCGGGACAGCATTTTAAGTTAAGAACGATTCTAATATTTCGGCACTTTGACCCGAAATTGAAGCGCGGTTCAGAATCGCTCCAAAGAACACTGATGTGCGAAGAAAAAAAATATTTTAAGCACCTGGATTGTAGACGTGTCACAAAAAAGGGTGTTCCTAACAAAATTGCTTAAAGTTTACGTGCTAACACCACTCTCGCCGGATTAAAGCCACTCACTCTCTCCAATCAGATCAACAAAAATTCCAGGAAGTTCAGATCATGTTGCATTAGAGCTCTGTGAAGAATTATCCGAAAGAACCTCTGTGTCTGTCGACATTTTTTCTTTCTTTCTTACTCCTCTGACGTTGGGTTTGCGAGATGCTAAAAATAGCGTGACTTTTATTCTTCCGTATTATCGTTGATCCGGCTTAGCAGCATATGGCTATGCTCTATGAAATGCCCCTCCTTCTACACCTCGGCGAAGCGCGCAGAAGTCTGATAAGAAATGTGCGGCATATGACCGTCAAATTATAAAATCAAAATAAAAGTTTGACTGTCAAAAAACATATATAAATACAATTTGCGTCACGAAGATAATGTAATTAATGCAAAGCTGCAAGCGAGCTGTACAAGAATGCCGATAATTATCTCTAGAGACGGGAAAAAAGCGGCGACAAAAGAAGATGGAAGAGGTCCCTTGTTCGACACCAGAACCAGAGCGAATTTGTTTCAGTCGCGCACCGGTCATCTCGTTGTGTCTTGGAAATTTGTGTTTGTCCTCTTGTTCCCCTTTCTCCAAGGATACTTATGGTTATTTGCGTTGTTTGACTGAATGTGCCATTTCTATTTGCTCAGCGTCCCAACTCTGTTTAACCTATTGGGGCAGATCGTCATCTCGAGCCACGTGCGCCACTGATCAGTTCGATATCTTTTTTAATAAAGCTTTATTGGCCGCTTAATAACTCGAAACGCAGACGCTCTGTCATTTGTAGTATCTCCACTCACTGACAGTTTAAAAAGCACTGCGATGTAAAAAAGGGCTTCTAAAAGAGACACGTACATTAAAAAACATTATCACAAAAAAATATCAAAATATATACATACAGGGTATCACAAAAAAAAAAAGATAGGCGTTTTTTAATCATCAAAGCAATAAACTAGGCATCGCCGAACGCTCATTCTCCGCCCAAAGATAGCTAGAGGGCACAACTAGATGCCAAAGTTTCAGCCCGATCCGATGCCTTGTTCAAAGTTATAGAGTGCTTTTCTGAAAATTTCAATGGGAAAATGGCGGCCGATGGAGTTTTCGAATACTAGGGGCTCTATGACACCAGAAACCGAAAGCAGGCAAAAATGCGCTCCATTTTCCCGTTGGAATTTTCTCAAAATCACTTATAGCCTTTGAATAAGCTAGCGGATCGGGCTGAAACTCTGGCATCTGGTTGTGACCTCTAGCGCCCGCTGGCCGGAGAATGAGCGTTCGGCGACTGCCTCAGTGTATTTGCGGCGGGTAAAAAAAAGCCTGTAAATTTTTGTATGTGGCATCTACATATATATATATATATATATATATATATATATATATATATATATATATATATATATATGTGTGTGTGTGTGTGTGTGTGTGTGTGTTTGTGTGGGGGGGGGGGAGGGGTAACAGCCACTTTTATAATCGTGTTTTATTGCGGTTTGAATTTCATGTTAAACGCACATTTGTTTCATGCACATTTTTTGGGACTTCGTAGTCTTTCCATTTTGGTTTTAATTGCATTTTTGCTTATTTTTTTACTACTTTCTTTTTCATATTGTAGTATCTTCATATAGTGGTTTTTATTTATTTTTTGCTAATTGTTTTATACACTTTTCTATATTAGATCCTAGTCCCTTTTATTTTGATTTAGGTTTATTTGTTTGAGATCAGTTTTATAACATTTTTCTCCGCATTGGATTCTCTTATATTGTGGTTTTTACTTTACGCCGTTAGACACAAATTTAGGTGCTGAATGTGGATCGCAACCGTAAGCCCCGCCCATGCTACAAGGTGCTTACATCCCCAATTGGCTGGGGAGATTATTGACGCCTGAAAGGTTAGTTGTAGATTTGTATCTCCGTGCCGTAATGGTATTTTAATTGACTATTTTTTATGTGTGAGAAACAAATAATCTATATAGAGTCATTATTAACGCAAAGCATTAGTTGTCCCATGGAGCAAATCCGGCGTTGTCTGCAACCGCCTGTAGAAAAGAAAAAAAAAAAACAAAATCGGCACCTACGTTTTCACTGGCTGGTGAAAGGGCACCTAAATTCCCATTAGCCAAAAGGACTAATGGGATTTAGAACTCGATGCCATGCCGCCGAAGCTGCGGGACGTGTGCGGTAGCTGCTCCGCTCGCATTTGCGATAAGCAGAACTTCCTTGCTTGTGCAGGCGGTTGCAAACGCAGATTTCATTGCGACTGCGTTAATGTTGGTCCTGGCGAATACGAAGTGATTATGCAGTCAGGCAAAAGTGCTTACAAATGCAATAATTGCACTCGTCGTCATCGCACAAGCTCGAAGGATGGGTATGACTCAGACACATTTTCTGAGGACCCCGAAGAGGTCGTCTCTGCTACCAAGACCGGCATCACCGGGGAAGGCTCCATTCAGCGAGTTGTTGAACGCTGCATGAATACCATCGCCATCAAAATGGAAGTGTTGACAGCAGAGGTGAAGTGCCTCAGAGAAGAAAACAAAGATCTACGTTCTGAGGTTTTCGACCTCAAACGAAAACTTCTGGAGCGACTTGCCACACCGGTACCACCAAGGGCTCAGTACTCGTCCGTCACGGCGGAATCCAACGTGGCCGTGTTGCCGAGGCAATCCTCGAGTTCATCCGCGGCGGCGCCGAGGCGCGTTCTGCTGGCAGCTGACGCACATCAAATCAACTCGGACGGACGGGACCCGGCGCAGGCTGCTGGTCAACGGGAGAGTCAACGCCAAGGTGAGCACCTGAGTACGACACAAGTGCCCGATGGCTTCACGATGGTGAACAGACGCCGAAGAACCAAACCAACGGTTGGGACTGGAAAGGCTTCGAAAGTGGGCGTCATTTCCCGCCCTCGGAAAGCAGCATTGTTTGTTTCGCGCCTGGCTCCAGACACGACAGCTTCTGACGTTCTTTTACTCGTCGAGCCTTTGTTGAAGGGAAATCCGATTTGCTGCTCTAAGATGAAGACCAAGTATGAGACGTACTCTTCCTTTCATGTCGAGGTGAATCAGGACTCATTCGAAGTGATTAACAGACCAGAAGTGTGGCCCGATGGTTGTATTTTTCACCCGTTCTTTGGAAGGTTGGACGTTTCGCGTACGAGCTCATCTGAAAACAATCATGCCAAGATGAATGATGGAGACATTTAATGCGTACTACCAAAACACTCGTGGCTTACGAACCAAAGCGGACACTTTTTTGCCAAATGTAGTCTCTTCCAATTTTAATATCATTTGTCTAACTGAAACATGGCTGAACGAGGAAATTTCAAGTGCAGACTATTTTCCACCTTTTTATACCGTTCACCGTCGTGACCGTGACTATGCTTTAACTCGCCAGAAATTCGGAGGCGGTGTATTAATCGCCGTAAATCAGTCAGTTACCTCGCATCGCAGACGTGACCTTGAAACCTACCCAGAATGCGTTTGGATAGAATTGCTTTCAAAATGATGGTTGTAACTACCTTATTGGGAATTATTATTTCCCTCCCCTATCGGATAATCGTATTTTTAATGAACACTTTGACACATTGGAAAAAGAAATTGACTTTTCAAAGTTCAGGGTGCACATTTATGGTGATTTTAACCTACCTGGTGCCAACTGGCAGTCAGGATTTGTTACTAGTCAAAGTAGTATAACAGCAAGCAAATCGTCTCATCTATTGAATTTTATACATTTTAATGGCCTTAGTCAATTAAACGGGTTTAAAAACAGCGCTGGGAACGTCCTTGATCTTTTTCTTTCAAATGTGCCGATCATCGGCTTAACTCTTGCCGATGTTTCGCTTGTTAAGGTCGACGCTTTTCACCCACCCTTTATTGTTGCTTTCCATAACTCGTTGAAATCTGCAGCTCGCCCAAAGCAGACGTATTACTCTTTCAACACAGGCGATTATTTTGGTCTTTATAGGTTTTTGAAAATTACGACTGGTCCTCCATTTTAAAGGACGATTCAGTCGACTCAGCGGCGAAGTCGTTTACGACGGTAGTGAGGAATGGAATGGAAAAATTTATTCCAAAACGATCATCGAAACCTAGAAGATATCCTTCGTGGTATTCTAAGGATCTAATATATTACATTAAAAAAATCGCATTGTCACAAATTGTACAAAAGAAATGGATCGCAAGTGTGGTATGCTAAGTTCAGCATTTATCGGTCTCTTGTTAAAAAGTTGTTTATTCATGACGAGTGTGTGCATTTAAACGCAGTAGAAGATAGTCTTTTCCACAAACCAGATAAGTTTTGGAAATTTGCTAGACAACATACAAAAGGTAGTACACACGGTATCTGTCTAAGAAGAAATTCTGATTATCTGTCTAACCCGAAGGATATCGCTAACTTTTTTGCAAGTCATTTCAGTGGTTGTTTTTCCTCTGATGTTCCTAAAGATAGTGCATTTCTTGACGATCCTGTATACTCTGATGTTTGTGCAGTAGACAAAGTCACTGTTAGCGAGATCTTGGCGGCTATTAGGAAACTGAAGCCGAAACTAACATCTGGTACAGATTATGTGCCTAACTTTATTGTTAAAGGATGCTCGAATCTTTTTGCGCCTATCCTAGAGCATATATTTAATATTTCATTGAGTAAGGGTATATTTCCATCTGTGTGGAAAGAGTCTATTGTTGTTCCTATTCATAAGACGGGGGATACTTCGCAAGTTGGGAACTATCGCCCTGTATCATTGCTATGTTCTTTTTCAAAGGTATTTGAGATAGTGATGCATACCCGTCTGTCTTTTTATTTCAAGCGACGTATCAGTTCTTTTCAGCACGGTTTTATCAAGGGGCGTTCAGTCGAGACAAACCTCTGTTCCTTCCTTGATTATTCAGTACCTTTTGTTTGTAATCGCGGTCAAGTTGACGTTGTATATTTTGACCTCTCCAAAGCTTTTGATAAGGTGAACCACGCTTTGCTGTTGCACAAATTGTCGCGTAATGGTGTTTCCCCTGTGCTTTTATTA
This sequence comes from Ixodes ricinus, assembly GCA_037355805.1. Classification (NCBI taxonomy): domain Eukaryota; kingdom Metazoa; phylum Arthropoda; class Arachnida; order Ixodida; family Ixodidae; genus Ixodes; species Ixodes ricinus. Next base: position 7,394 of record JAZHYW010011042.1, on the reverse strand, counting down.
TGGCTTGAAAGCTACCTGACTGACCGTCGTTGTGTCGTACGCATTTTAAATAACTTATCTGATCCTTTTTATCCGTCATCGGGAGTACCACAGGGCTCCAATTTGGGTCCACTTTTGTTTTTGATCTTTATCAATGAGATATCTACTTGCGTAGTAAACTCAAACGTGCTGTTATTCGCTGACGACATCAAGCTCTTTTTGAGTATTAGTTTGATCGACGACTGTGACCTTCTTCAGAGTGACGCATTGCATATTTTAAACTGGTGTCGGGAAAATTGTTTAATCATTAATCCAGAAAAAACTAAGGTGATGTCTTTCAGTAAAAAACGTGAAATTATACAGTATTCATACTCAATTGATGATAAGTGCATTTTAAGAGTATCATCGCTTCGTGATCTCGGAGTGTACTTTGACACTAATCTATCTTTTGGCTGCCATGTCGCCCATACTGCCTGTTCTGCATTTAGATTACTTGGAATGATCACTCGATTAACTAGGAAGTTTGCGAACTATGCTTGTTTGCTTCGTTTATTTTGTTCTATTATCAGATCGCGACTAGACTTTGGCTCTGTGGTGTGGAATTCACTGACGCTACGTGATGCAGCTAAAATAGAGTCCGTTCAGAGACGCCTTGTGCGCATAATTTATGACAAATACCTTGGCCGTAGGCATTTTTACAACTATGAACTCCTGCTCGACAAATTTGGCCTACAGTGTCTATCTCTCAGAAGATTATCGCGCGATGTAGCCTTCTTGTATAAAATAGTTCACGGGGACATTGACTCAACACTATTGTTCACAGTGAATTTGAACGTACCGACTCGCTCAAATAGGAGAGCTCTCACTTTTTATCCCCACAATCAACACATGATATCACCAACAACAAGAATGCAGACAAGTGTGAACAATCTTGGGCATGAAAATTTTGATATCTTTAATAGCTATGTTAATCTCAGTAGACAATTAGATGAGATTATTTTCCGTCGCTAAAATGTACTGTCGTGTTTTGTTGCATGCTAGTTTTATCAGTGGAGCATGTTTTACAGCTGTGCAATTTTTTTACTGTGCCACATTGCAGACCTTTGTTGGTTGTTGATTGGCACAAATAAAGGCTTTATGATGATGATGATGATGATGAAAGCACAGCAACGCAGATGCTTCGTCACGGAAGCCGGCGCGGCGCTCTAGGTCAAAGCGAACTCAGATAATAATTTGGAAGCCATTTTGGCTGGAGGCAATCGGGCGTTCAGCTCGCATCATGCAAGTTCAGATATGTTCCGGTCATTTTGCTTCTAAAGGCAAGTAGCTCTCAAGTTTTTGCAGTACACCTGGCTTAGCAAGGCGACTATTTTACCTCGCTTTTTAATTCTCCGTCATGACGCTCACTCACCTTGCTCGCAGATGCCACGTGAAAATAGCAGAAAAAGTAAAGCTAGAAGGGCTGCATATTTATTTTGTTGATTTCTTTTTAGTTTTCTCAGTCGCTTATTACCGCACATGGATAGACGCTGGCAGACGCTTGTATTTTACTGCAGCTCGTGTATGACGGAACGCTCAGAACGCCGCTGTCACGGTCGCGTCTTCTGAGTGTTAAATTTTTTAGGCTAAGGCTGAATAGCAGACGGGCGGAGGCGCAGCTTTCGTGTCCGCGTCTCACGTCGTCGCAGACGACGATAGAAGGCGTTGAAATAGCAGACGGTGCCGGGGGCTGCCGCGCGTCTGCTCGCACGACTAGCAGGTGGCGTCACACGCTAGACTAGACGCACCGGGTGTCGCGAAAGGGAGACCCTGGGCAGGGTGTAAGATAGACAGCTGGGAAACGAGAGCCAAATGAGCGACCAGATTGTGTCCCTCTCCGTTTTCACTTTTTCCGTGGCGCCATCTATGTGGAGCACCGCGAACTCTCACTCGGGGTGGGCGACCGGTAGCGACCGGCTAAACTGACGGAGATGGTTTCTCGTGGATTTTCAATGGAGGACTGTCGTGCTCTCGGTTTGTCTTGCGCACACTCCCATGGAGTTCCATGCAAATCCGATTCCAATTTTTTTTCTTCTGCCGCAGCGCCATCTGTCGCAAATGGGGGCTACCCACCTGTCTATCTTACACCCTGACCCTGGGCTTGTTAGCGTGTTCGGTCGAGCAGCCAAGCACGGTCCAGTGGTAATGGGCGGGGCCACTGATTTGTGGGCGGGGCTTAGAGAGGGCCGTGACCTCCAACCTAAATTGCGTCCAACGGCGTGAATATTGAGCGAATCTTGGTTTGTTTTCGTGGACAAATTATTTTTAATTTAAACGTGTCCCAAATAAACTTTAAAAGAATGTAGTGCTTTTATTTTTATTTTTTATTGTAGCGTCCCTTTAAGGAACGCAGGAAGTGGTTTATTGTGCTCACGCTTCTTGCTTCGTGATTGGTTCTTCGGCGTTCTGAACAGCTCATGTTGCAATCTCATTGGCTGCGGAACGCTAATTGATATGGACGAGACTCGCTGCAGGTACCTGCGTTTCATAAGCATGGCAATGTCTATTTAGGCGTGAAACACATTCGTATAAATAGACGATGTGAAACGGAGTGCAATGAACGTTTCCACAAAGGTGTCTATAGGTGGTGCATCGATCATACTCAAAAGTTATGAGTGTAGGTTTCAGAAAAAAAAAATTGCAAATCTAAAAACAAACTTGTTTTTGATCATACAATTTATGCAAAGAGGAAATGAAAAAAAGAAAATATTATCTGGCGAACGGATTTATACTTGCTATATGGATTACCACTCACGCTCGGATTTGCTGGATCTGCTTTCGGGTAATCATATCAAAGAAGCTTTCGTGATCTCTGCTTTATGTTGTGCCATTTGTGAATGATGAAAGCCTCGATCAAACTTCTTTTTGTCGTTTTTCTTTCTTTTTGTAGTGAAAAAAAAACGGATTTTCTTCATGCTTAAATTGTTTTCAGAAACCTACACTTATAAATGTTTAGTATGATAAATGCACCACCAAAAGATACCTTTACGAAGAGTTTCGTAGAATTCGGTTTATTGGTTTATTTATGCGGATGTTGTTACGTCGGGATAGCGCCATGAAGAACATATTCGCGAATGAATCAGAAGATGACGCAGGTGACACAAATAATGCGAAGAACATAAAACGCAGGGACGAGCGAGGCGATCGTCTTGTCCATCCATGTGTTTATGTTCTTCTAATGTATATTATCCTTACCGGCACGCTCCATTCCAAATATAACGCAGGTAACAGAAAGGCTGCTGAGGAGTTATTGCAGGAAGTTACACCGAAGCCATCCGACGGTCCATCCAGTTTCCACGGGTCTATCTAGAAAAGATACGACGCAAATAAACGACAACACACAAGCAAGTGGGCAAATAGAACGTGCGATTGCCTCGAGAAACATCCATGGTTTTTCCTACATTTAGGCAGTCTAGTAAAGCCCAAAGTCGGCATTCCGGAAAGAAACGTTTTCTTTCCGGTAAAGGCGAGCTAGCCCACATGTTCGAGTGGACACGCCCGGGTGGCTCCGGTAAATGCGCGAATGCAACTGAGGGTGGAAACGAAAAAAAAAATAAGGTCAGGGATTGGATAACTACGAGCGACCGCACTTTCCGTGCTCGGGACTCAAGGACGAGTGTGCAGGCATTGACGCCCGCATGCGCGGACTTGGGACCCATTGCGCGTCAATTTCAACGCGAAACGGACAGCGAGGCCGCGATAATTTCTACACCTTCTCACGCTTGCCTTACGTAATCGCAGGAAGGAAATAAAAATAAAAACTTTATTGTGCAGTCAAATTATACTAGTCCTGACGAATATTGTTCTTAAGCACCCTACATAAAAAAAAATTAGTTATTGTACCCTTATGTACAAACTGTATGCCGAGCAAGTGCTCTAAAATGCGTCTTTGGCGTTTCGAACGCACAGGAGGTGACACCAATCAAAAAGGCAACATGAGATGGCGCTGTAGAGAACGCGCGATTACGAAGCAGCCAAGCTCACGCCGTCATTGATTGAGGTCGGTGTAGGAAACAGACGCACTGAGAGGGAGTATTTAAGGGCATAAACAGACACACACAGGGTTCGCAAGAAGCGGACAAACTAGTGGCCACTGTGCGCTCACTGGTATAGCTAAGAAACCGCGCTGGGCGTAGAGAGCCCCGAGCGTGAATATAATTAGTTATGTGCCTTGAGTTTCTTAAGAGTTATCGGAGAGTAGTTAGTGTGGGTTGTATGTACACACTGAATCGAAAGGAATTGGTGGGCTATGTAAGTTTCCTAACTGAAAAAAGCTGATACACACAAAAAAAGCAAAGACGAAGAAAAGTAAGACGTCTGCATGCTAGTAAGCACTCATCGTGTCCCTCTACTTCTTTTTTTGCGCTGTGTTATTTTATATGTAAAATGCTCATTGCTTTGACGCCGATCATCCTGTGAGTGTTGTGAACTCCCTCAGCCATGTTTTATAGATAAGATACCTTGTTGCTATGCAAACGCAAGCTGACAATAAGTGTTGGTGCATACTTATCAAATTGCTACGATGTTATTTCTGGGCATTATTCTAAGGCACGGAGAAGACAAGAAAATAATCTGACAAATGAATATTATGATAAACTTACAAAAACAGTTCTACCAGCGATTTGCCGCGCATATGACGTGCGTGTTGTGACATCACTCTGAGACAACGATGTGGGGCGCTCTCATTTATAGGAAGCATGAAATCCTCGACATGCCCTTTTGATCATCACGAGTTTAGCCGTAGAATCCCTTTCCGAAGCCGAAGCCCCCGAATTCGCCGCTGTATCCACCGTATCCGCCGCAACCGAAGTACGGTGCCGCCCTCTGGTTGTCGAAGCGGTAGGTGAGACCGACACCGTAGCCTTCCGTAGCCTCCGTAGCCGAGACCTCCGTAGCCGAGGCCACCGTAGCCGATAGCCACCCGTATCCAGCGGAAGCCAGGGCGATGTAGACCAGAACAACCAATGTGCACAGCCGCAGAATTGCACAACGTTAATGCTGATTCTAACTCTAGCGACTGGTTACGACCATGTGCTTTAAAACATCCTGGAATTTCTAAGATGGATGAATGGATATAAGGATGGATGAGTGGATGGATATGGCTGAAAGGTTTAAATAAGGAGGCAACATATACACCTAGCCAACGCGACAAGACAATTTTGTTTCTCATTTTTTCTTTTAACCTATCGGGTATGTAAACAGTATCGCGGAAGAAGAAATAGAAGCAGAAGATTAACACAAATGAGTTCTAAGTCAGCGCTTGTGTTTGTCTCTTTGTGTCTCTTGTTCTTTTGCCTCGTCTAGTGCGCTGTAAACGCAAGATGAATCACCAGCTCGCACAAGCTTCCGTCATAAACGACCATTTCTTATAGATAGTACAATTGATTCGGCAAAATACTCCGAAACCTTCGGCTCGAATATAAGACAGTTCTGCCTTATATGTATATATAAAGGAGATGGCCAGTGTGCCAGTTTGTGTGTCTTTTCGTTGTAAAGACTCATAAGACCTCGGTCCTACGGAATCTTCACGACATTGTTGCCTTTGTGGATTTGTGCATCACCTGCTTCGCCAATCACGCATAGAAAAAAAAGCACAAACAATTTAAGATTGCGGCACATTTATTGTGCGCCTGATTCATTGATTGGGTGGTAGCAGACGCTGCAAAAGTGACGAGCGTCGTGATGATGCCATTCTGAGCGCTGCTTTAATACTGACTCTATCGGATCGTATACCGTCGCCTGCGGTCGGAGGTAAAGTGAAACGGACCGTATCGGTATGTCACACATATGCAATACAGACGGCACGCTCACTTCCTGGCGTAGCGCTGATATATGTGTATCCAACTCACTGCGGTATACTACGCAGCGAACGACAACGTAGGGAAAGCGTTACCGCGCGTAGATTATGTATATAGGTGACTCCGAGCAGAGCGTCTACAGAATGAATGAGGAGCGCAAGTTCGTCTGCTTTTTTGCAGGAGTCGTGGTGACGTCAGAAGGGCGCCGAGCCCCTTGGTTGGCTCCAATCGAATGAAGAATAGCGGGTATACACCAACTCATGTTTACAAACAAACCGGAGCGCCCGCAGCGCCCCTAGCGGACGCCACCGGCGCCGCGCATGCGCGGTGGGGGTGTGGGCAACAAGCTCGCCGTCGCCCATAAACAAACCATTGAAATGCGATGTTGTCGGCGTTGGTGTGAGTCCCCTGCCCTTTATTGCTTTCGAATTGTTGATTCTACGTCTTCCTGGCAATGTCTGACTACATGAGCGGCGTCAGCGAAATTAACGAGGCTCGTTACACCGCAAAACTTCGCGTGAATAATCTGACATGCGGCGATTCATTCCGCGTGGACGCCGCAGAATGTACGCTAAAGCCTGACTCACATGATGAGATTTTGCTCGCAATTTTCAGTCGCGAAGTCGCTCGGGCTGCAAAAGCGTGAACCGTAGCTGAGATGGTCGACGTCAATACTGAAAATCGCAAGCAGAATCGGACGAAGTGAATCAGGCATAACAAGTCGGTGATGGCCGCTGGTAACAATAATCAACATCTCCTTGTATCTACTGTTTACGTGGAGCCTGCTTACCAACCTTCAAACTTAAGTCTTTTGAGGCCTGCACTTACTTCTTATCGCAAGTACCGGGCCAACATTTCGTCTACGGGCCGGTGTCGTCTAAAAGAGCAGACGACAAGCAGAAGTGTTTGAAAGAGCAGACGACAGTTCGAACGATCAGACGGCCGTTCGAACTTCAAGACGCACTGAACGTAGTCCGCAGGTGGGCCGTACAACTTGACGGTTTTCCGGCGTTTATGTTGGAACAAAACAAATAACTCTGATGACCACAAGTATCCGTGAATTCAACCCAAAGTGCTTCCCCCCAAGCAATTGTGGTCCGGCGGCGTCTGGTTTACCATTTTTACAGCACATATCCACGGTCTCGGACGAACCGAGAACATGAAAACTGATCTTCAAACCTTTCTCGACTCTTTTAGTACAGCCCCAGTCGCGGCGGTTTGACGAAAAGGCATGTTTTCGTCAGGTTCCTTTCAAAACAACGCAGGAATACACGCCTCATATGGGGCCTTCCGCCCACAGCCCCAGACCGGAAGTGCGACCGACGCGCCACCACCGCGCCGTGACGTAACAGAGATGAGTTCGTGTATAGACCTCGAAGAAAGCTGCCTTGAGGTCCATACCCACTATCCTTCAATCAGAGGTGCAATCTCAAACCTCATGGCCTTTTCGACGCCACCAGAAGCCCTTGCAAAAGAAGCAGACGAACTTGCCCTCCACATAACCTCTCACAGCGTACGAAACGCAAGGCGTAGTGAGCCCCGGGCATCTGATCGTCGCTCGGACACAATTGAGATCAC
>JAZHYW010011040.1:0-51200 GCA_037355805.1 Ixodes ricinus | reverse complement strand
CTCGTTATGGAAACCCCGGCTTCGTGTTGTTTCTCCCGGATGGGCATGCAGCAAAGCAACCCTACCACACATTGTTGCTCTTGAAAATCAATTCCTTGTCATAGGCCATACCACCAGATGTTATGCACTCATTTTATGTCCACGACGTTCAGATCTCGTTTGCTTATTGTAATCTCTCCATTTGTGAGCTTCAATTTAAGAGGACTATCAATAGAATGCCAAAATGAGCCGACCAAAACGGGTTCAAGTTTTTGACAGAAAAGATTGTTGCTGCCTGCTTCTCCCAGAGAAGTGGCCTGTTTCCAGACCCATCACTGCATTTGTCAGGGGCAGCGCTGCCAGTTCGATCCAAACACAAGTTTCGCGGTGTCACCTTTGACAAAAAGCTCTCTTTTGCTTTACATATTTAGTTGCTCAGATTGAGATGCCAGAAAAAGCTAAATATTATGGGAGTTCTTTCGAACGAGTCCTGCGGTGCAGATTGGGTCTATCTTTTGCGCATTTAGAATAGAATAGAATAGTTTATTTCAGACATATATGTGTCATACATATGTCTGGGGGCTGCAGCAAAAGAAGGCAAGAAAGCCCTCTGACGAGGCCGCCAACCCCCCCCCCCCCTCCCCCCCCTCCCCCCTATAGCAGTCAACAGAAACAGCATACAATAATTTAGCGACAAGATTGAGATAAACATAGGCATCAGTAAATCATTCCGATCAATATCATCCATATAAACATATGAACATAAGCAATGCGTCACAATATAAAACAAAATATAGAAACAAAAAAAATCATGAAGCAAAAACAAGAGAGAACTGCATTCATTGACATCAACATCGCATTATCAACAAAATCATCCAACGCACCGTCTGACATTAACACATCACAACACTTCATAACACCATGAAAGAAAAACATATTGAGGGCACTATATTTGCAATAAGAACACAAAAAAGTTACATTTTCTTACAATAACCTAAGGTAGGCGATCAGCTTCAAGGAAATATCTTTTGACTTTTTTTCTGAACGCGTGGATTGTTCTACACTGCTGTGCTATTTGTACGATGATTGGGTGTTTATTTAGGAGGTTAGGAATTTGGTAATCTAGTTTTTGAGTTCCATAGTTAGTTCTAACATTTGGTTTTGTATAATTGGTACGCCTGAGATCGTATTCGGCAGGTTTATGAAGATAAGTATCAAGGAAATGTGTCTCATCATGCTTGATCTGATCAAAAATTATGATCGCCAATTTATGAGAGAAAACATGTTCCATTGGTAGTAACTTGTATTTTTCGAATGAGGGTGCTGTATGTTCGATGTAGCCTAAATTGTCAATAATTCTTACAGCCTTCTTTTGTAAAAGGAATATTTTCTCAGTCTTTGTTTTCGTTGTTGTGCCCCACACTAAAAGACAATATTGTAACCGAGAATATACAAGAGCGTAGTACAGGTTTAATTTGAGCCAGTTTGGTAGTAATTCCCTTAGTTTGCGCAGCATTCCAATTGAACGTGAGATGTTACATCTTAGGTTATTTACATGAGTTGTCCAACCTAAAAACTCCTCAAACCATACTCCAAGAAATTTGTATGCCGTAGTAGGCTCTATTGTTGAATTTAGAAAGTGTATATGTGGTTTATAGGGTAACGGTTTGTTCTTTGATCTAAATATTACATATTTTGTTTTCATTGTGTTTAATTCTAGCTGATTACTCTATAACCATACAGATTGTTCATTAAGCCAGCTATTTGCAGTTTCTTCAAGCTCTTGCAGATTACCTCCGGAAAAGAACACGTTAGTATCATCAGCATACAATATAATATAGGGAGCAAGCGGCACGTTAACAATATCATTTATATATATTAGGAATAACAAAGGTCCAAGGATGGAACCTTGTGGAACACCGTACTGTATGCGGGAAATCTGCGATCTAAAACCATTCAGGACAGTAAATTGAGTTCTATCGAATAAATAGTTTTTGATAAGGTTAAGAGCTATTTCCCTTACTCCATACCGTGGCAATTTTCCTATAAGAATGTCATGCTTTATAGAATCGAACGCTTTGCGAAAGTCTAAAAATATACCGAGTGTGTAAAGGCGAGACTCTATATTACTTATTATTTTTTCCTTTATGTTCAACAGAGCCGATTCTGTGGATTTTCCTTTCTGGAATCCATATTGACAAGGCGTTATGATATTTTTGTCAAAATCATATTTAGAAAACCTACTGTATATGACTTTTTCAGCGACTTTTGAAAATAATGGCAGTATCGAAATTGGCCGATAGTTATTTAGATTACTCAGTGCACCTCCTTTATGTATGGCACATACCCTAGCTTTTTTCATTTTATGAGGAAATATACCTGTTTCAAGGGTTCTATTACATATATGAGCAAACGGATAACATATCAGGTCGTTTATTGCTTTGATGGGAGCTACAGTCAGGTCGTCAAAGCCGGACGCGGATTTGTTTTTTAATGAGATAATTATGTTTCTGATCTCGCTGTCTGTGGTTGGTGCCATAAAAATAGAGTTAGTTTGATTCATAGTAATAAAAGTTTCATAGAGAGCGCTGTGATTCACTGAAGGAGCACTAGCGGCGCCAGCAGTCAAAAAATGGGAATTAAACTTCTCAGCTAATGACTCATGCGAATAGGTCTGGCCTTCAATCTTTGAGTTCGTTTGGAATGACTTTGGGAACTGACGATAATAGGTCTTTAGCTATACTCCATATTTTTTCAGGGTTATTTTGGACAGATAAAAATTTATTTGTGTGATACCTGATTTTTGCTTTCTTTAGATCTGCAGCTAGTTTATTGCGCACTTTTATGTACTCGGCTAGGACTTCAAAGTCTTTAGTTTTTATAAACTTATCAAAGAGCCTGTTCCTTTTTGTTATTCTCTTGTATAATTCGTTGGTAATCCATGGTTTCTTGGATTTACTGTGCTTCTTGTAATGAACTAGAGGGAACACTGTGTCATAATGTCCTTTTATCTTAACTTCAAAGTTGTCGTATGCCTTATCAGGGTCCAGTTCGGATAAAACGTCATCCCAGTTATCACTTGAAACGAGAGTGTAAAATTGCTTTGTATTTTGGTTACTCGTGTCGCGATATGTTATGTTCTCATGTGGGTTTGATCTCTTGTTTCCTGAGTAGTCGTAGTGTATAAAACAGAATATAGGAAAATGGTCACTTATATCAACTGAAAATACACCCGCATACGCGTCATCAGTTTGGCAGTTGGTAATACAAAGATCAATTAACGTTTCTGTATGTGATGTTATCCTTGTAGGCAAATTAATCAAGTTTTCACAACCGGAAGACTGAATTATTTCAAGAAGTTCAACATTCGAGGGGTCTTCAGACAACAGGTCTACGTTCAAGTCGCCTACTATGACAATTTTCAAGTTATTGGCTGTAATATAATCCACTAAATGTGTAATAAAATCAAGAAAAACCCACAATTATCCACATGGTGGTCTGTATATTGCAACCACAACCATTTTACAGCATTTGGCAACTAACGATTCAGAATTATAGTTGACACACGTGAACTCTGGAACAATTTCATATGTTAGGCCGTCACGGAAATATAGCGACACCCCACCTCCTTTCCGGTTTTCACGATAAATTCCCTCGCAGGTATATTTGTTGAAGCTAACAGCATCGCCAACCCCAGTAAACCACGTTTCCGTAAATGCCAAAATATCAAAGTTATGATTCAGCATATTCATGAACAGTTCAATTTTGTCATTTTTATTTCTAAGGCTTCTTGCATTTAGGTGAAATAAGGACATTTTTTGCTTGTTTTCTAGTGCGTTATTTCTCATAAGTTTATTAAATGTTTCACAGTCGTAGTAACAGCAATCAGTGGATGACTTTTCCATTAGTTAAAAAATAAAAAAAATAAAGTAAAAACAAAAAAAGAAAAGAGAAAAAAAAGTTTTCAATCTTCAACGTATCTTTGTCAGTTCGTCTTCGCTGTTGATCCTGATAGCACTATCACCAGTCTTCTTTCTTACATATATCCGTCCGTTCTTTTGCCATGTGTACTGATAGCTCTTTTCTTTGGCCTCCGTCTTCGCCAGCCACAATAGCCTTTTGTTCTGTGCCGTCAGATTTTCATAGAATTGCGCCCTGTTTCCCCGAAGCTGTCCTCTTTTCTGAAGCCAACGGTCTCTTGTTGCTCGTGTAGAAAAACGGATCAGCACAGCTGGTGTTTTTTCGAGCTTTGTTGGCAATCTGTGTAGTCCTTCCAGTTCTTGTTCAGTTAGTGGCGGTAGGTCGAGCTCTAAGGCTAGGTCGTTGAGCTTCTGCAGTAAATTCTCATTCACCGAATATTGTAGGCCATGAATTTCAAGGTTTTGCAGCCTGCTGTATTGTTCGAGGTCATTAATTTTTCGCTTGAGCTGTTTTGTTTCTTCATTATCGGTGTTTTCTACCTTTTGTATGCGTTCTTTAAGGTCTGTTATTTCTTGTCTTTGACTGCGCATCTCAGCAAGCAGCCCATCATACTTGTCTGACACATTCTGTACTTTTTTTCAATGTTCTCTACAGTGCTCTTCATTTCCATAAGTGCAGCAAGTTTCTTGTTTATTTCCACCAGCATGTTTCCTTCGTCGTGATCTTTAGTTTCTTTACTCTGTTTTGATTTTTCCGGTGCCTGTCCACCTCTCGTTTTAGTGATCTTGCAAGTTGGGCACACCCAAGGATTTTTTGCAGCTGCGTTCTTTGCCTTAGTTGTTTTGGTTTCAGAACAATCACCAAAGTGATAACTGAACTTGCATTCAACACAAGTTAAAAACGAACCGTCCTCGGGAAGTGTCGCATGGCAGGATATACACTCATCGGCGTCATCCGATGACATAGTATTCAACAACAGTACGACTCGAAAGCACCAGAAATAGCAGCAGCGGCAGTAGCAACAACCGAAGAATGATCAAAAATGATCAAATTGGGAGCACCAACCTGTAATGGCGTGAAGAAAAATAAGCACGGAGAACTAGGTCCCACTGCCGTTGCTGACTGCCAATAGATGAGCGGTCCCACGATGCCCTTTTCTTATATCCCTGCTTGGCGGTGGCGAGGGGGCATGCCGGTGTCGATGACTGTCAATCGCTTGGGCCTTGGCGATGCTCCCGTTCCTGGCTGGAACCGACGCAGCGTTTTGCAGCAAGACACTGTAATGGCGTGAAGAAAAATAAGCACGGAGAACTAGGTGCCACTGCCGCTGCTGACTGCCAATAGATGAGCGGTCCCACGATGCCCTTTTCTTATATCCCTGCTTGGCGGTGGCGAGGGGGCATGCCGGTGTCGATGACTGTCAATCGCTTGGGCCTTGGCGATGCTCCCGTTCCTGGCTGGAACCGACGCAGCGTTTTGCAGCAAGACACTGTAATGGCGTGAAGAAAAATAAGCACGGAGAACTAGGTGCCACTGCCGCTGCTGACTGCCAATAGATGAGCGGTCCCACGATGCCCTTTTCTTATATCCCTGCTTGGCGGTGGCGAGGGGGCATGCCGGTGTCGATGACTGTCAATCGCTTGGGCCTTGGCGATGCTCCCGTTCCTGGCTGGAACCGACGCAGCGTTTTGCAGCAAGACACTGTAATGGCGTGAAGAAAAATAAGCACGGAGAACTAGGTGCCACTGCCACTGCTGACTGCCAATAGATGAGCGGTCCCACGATGCCCTTTTCTTATATCCCTGCTTGGCGGTGGCGAGGGGGCATGCCGGTGTCGATGACTGTCAATCGCTTGGGCCTTGGCGATGCTCCCGTTCCTGGCTGGAACCGACGCAGCGTTTTGCAGCAAGACACTGTAATGGCGTGAAGAAAAATAAGCACGGAGAACTAGGTGCCACTGCCGCTGCTGACTGCCAATAGATGAGCGGTCCCACGATGCCCTTTTCTTATATCCCTGCTTGGCGGTGGCGAGGGGGCATGCCGGTGTCGATGACTGTCAATCGCTTGGGCCTTGGCGATGCTCCCGTTCCTGGCTGGAACCGACGCAGCGTTTTGCAGCAAGACACTGTAATGGCGTGAAGAAAAATAAGCACGGAGAACTAGGTGCCACTGCCGCTGCTGACTGCCAATAGATGAGCGGTCCCACGATGCCCTTTTCTTATATCCCTGCTTGGCGGTGGCGAGGGGGCATGCCGGTGTCGATGACTGTCAATCGCTTGGGCCTTGGCGATGCTCCCGTTCCTGGCTGGAACCGACGCAGCGTTTTGCAGCAAGACACTGTAATGGCGTGAAGAAAAATAAGCACGGAGAACTAGGTGCCACTGCCGCTGCTGACTGCCAATAGATGAGCGGTACCACGATGCCCTTTTCTTATATCCCTGCTTGGCGGTGGCGAGGGGGCATGCCGGTGTCGATGACTGTCAATCGCTTGGGCCTTGGCGATGCTCCCGTTCCTGGCTGGAACCGACGCAGCGTTTTGCAGCAAGACACTGTAATGGCGTGAAGAAAATAAGCACGGAGAACTAGGTGCCACTGCCGCTGCTGACTGCCAATAGATGAGCGGTCCCACGATGCCCTTTTCTTATATCCCTGCTTGGCGGTGGCGAGGGGGCATGCCGGTGTCGATGACTGTCAATCGCTTGGGCCTTGGCGATGCTCCCGTTCCTGGCTGGAACCGACGCAGCGTTTTGCAGCAAGACACTGTAATGGCGTGAAGAAAAATAAGCACGGAGAACTAGGTGCCACTGCCGCTGCTGACTGCCAATAGATGAGCGGTCCCACGATGCCCTTTTCTTATATCCCTGCTTGGCGGTGGCGAGGGGGCATGCCGGTGTCGATGACTGTCAATCGCTTGGGCCTTGGCGATGCTCCCGTTCCTGGCTGGAACCGACGCAGCGTTTTGCAGCAAGACACTGTAATGGCGTGAAGAAAAATAAGCACGGAGAACTAGGTGCCACTGCCGCTGCTGACTGCCAATAGATGAGCGGTACCACGATGCCCTTTTCTTATATCCCTGCTTGGCGGTGGCGAGGGGGCATGCCGGTGTCGATGACTGTCAATCGCTTGGGCCTTGGCGATGCTCCCGTTCCTGGCTGGAACCGACGCAGCGTTTTGCAGCAAGACACTGTAATGGCGTGAAGAAAAATAAGCACGGAGAACTAGGTGCCACTGCCGCTGCTGACTGCCAATAGATGAGCGGTCCCACGATGCCCTCTTCTTATATCCCTGCTTGGCGGTGGCGAGGGGGCATGCCGGTGTCGATGACTGTCAATCGCTTGGGCCTTGGCGATGCTCCCGTTCCTGGCTGGAACCGACGCAGCGTTTTGCAGCAAGACACTGTAATGGCGTGAAGAAAAATAAGCACGAAGAACTAGGTGCCACTGCCGCTGCTGACTGCCAATGCAGTTGGGAGCAGTTGTACGCTCAACATGGTACTATGGCTGTATCGTGTATGGGTCAACCAAAGCAACAACTCTGAAGATGTTGGACCCCATCCACCACCAGGGTATTCGGCTTGCAACGGAAGTATTCCGTACGTCACCGGTGCCTAGTCTCTATGCAGAAGCAAATGAATGGTGTCTTGAGCGGCGCAGGTTGATTCGTTTAGTGTTCAGTACTCTTGACGAATTCACTCCTTGCAAAACAATCCTGTTCATTCTATCATACAAAATATACAATATAAACGTACCCTTCACAGTAGACTATCTATCACAAAACCTTTTGTTTCGCGCAATAAAACACTGACTAAACAACAAAACTTTAAATCATCTGGTCCTTTTGTTTAACTCCAGCAACAACAGGCCGCTTGGAAGAACCATGATATAAACTGCAATCTTTCCTTGACCAAATATAACAAGAAAGTAGTGTCTGCAGATGTCATATAAGACAATAATTTTTTTAAATGCATGCCAGTTATGGAAATCATCATAGTTTTTTACAGATGGCACAAAAGTTCAGATTATGTCGGATGTGGTTTTGTTTTGGATTTCGTTCTGTGTGTTTGAAGAATAAATAGAGATGCCACAGTGTTGACAGCCGAGCTCTATGGTTTCATAATGTCAGTTGAGCACATTTTGAATCATAGATTCCTTAAAACGATAGTTTTCTACGACTCGATTAGTGCAATCAGAACCCTTAAATCCATCGGAAGGAAAAAGAACCCCCTTGTAAAAGAATTGCACAGACGAGTGCTTAGAGCACTGGAGCGGAAACTAGCCACTGAGATCTGTTGGGTAGCCAGCCACATGGGAATAGCCGGTAATGAGGATGCCGATTGGGCTGCCGCGACTTCAGCTGATTGCAGCGTTTATATTTTTTGCAATGCCACCAGCTGATTATAAAACAAATTATGAAGGCAGATAACAAAGACCTGGCAAGAGGAATGGGACACTGACACTCACAATAATCTTCACTTTATCAAAAGCACTTCAACTGAGTGGAAAAGTTGGAAGCATCGTGAACGTTTTTACGAGGTTATACTGTGCCGATTTCGGATTGGGCATACGCATATCACTCATGAACATCTTCTAAGAGGAGAAGACGCACCCAAGTGTGATTCCTGCTCTGAACCCCTTACTCTTCTACATATTTTCTTAGTATGCTTAAAATACGAGCGTCAACGTCGTAAACATTTTGCATTGTTTAAGCATGAGCATGTTCTACTTCATCTGGCTCTTTTGCTTGGGGACAAAACTCTCATACCACATGCACAAGCTTATGCGTTCTTGAAGAATATTGGCCTTATACACCGTCTCTCAATATTTTGCTGCATTATGATAGCTGACGGTGTAATCTATAGGTCTTTTCTGTTTCTTTTGTCGTAGTTCTGCTGCAGTATGGCCTTTGTTGCTGATGCGCGGAAAAACCCCAATTTGATTATTTCATTATTTCAGTAATCACAGTGTAATATATATGTCATTTACGCATTGTGTGCCCCCACCCCCCCATCTTTTCCGCTAAAACACATGAAACAGATGTACCGCTCCCGAAAACTGTGAGTGAATATGGCGCTTGGCAACTACATGTAAGTAGGTATCTTTTAAAGCTTTGAACAATTTGCAGGTGACATACCCTTTTCTCACAAAAATTTTGATGAGTTTATTGATCTTTTCAAGCGCTACCGAGCATAGGATATGCCGTTCCCATTGATAGGGAAGTTATGTTTCATACAGTTCCGTATTGTGAATTGTTAGACGCCATAAGGGCATGTATAAACGACACTGCCGTTTGTTCATCTTCCAGAACGAGGCAGGAGTGATAATCCACAATTTTCTAACGGCGCCAGAAGCGTACTTAAATAGCACTTTTATTTTGTTGGTCAACCAGCTTTTCTTACAAAATAAAGGGGCATTTACTTTGGGTCGGGGGTGGCCCCATTCTAAGCAGCACGTTTTTTTACCAACAATAGATCGCTCGTTCGAAAAACATGTCAGTGGATGTGACGTTTTCTTTTAAAAGCTTTTAGATCCTTTGGGAGCTCAACCCCTCCCCCTTTCCCCCAAGTGTTCACACGTGTCACAGTGCGCCGCCAGTTTGGGGGGGGGGGCAGTCCCCCACTCCCAGGAAGCTGATAAGACCCCGGCGAACAGAGGGTCGGGGTTTACGTTGAAAGGTGCTGACTGCTCCGGACGTGCTGAATGGTAATAAACAACTTTAGTCAAGAAAACGAATCGTCTCTTCGGTGTCCTGCGACGAACGACGGAAGTCGAGCACCACATCTAGAGCCCCAACGTGGATTTCGTCGTTCGTCGGTGGTCATCTTCTCGGCCAAACGGTTCGTTCTGCTTTTATTTGCCTTTGAGTATCAAGTGTAGTGTTTGGAGGAGTTCCCTGATTTGCTTTTACTTTTCTCTGGGTAACAGCGTTCCTCTTCTTTGCGTTTTCACGTCGCGATTGAGAACTTTTCTTTTCTCCACGATAAGAATGTTTGCCCGGCGCGCGTGTCTCTTGATCGCACGGCGTGCTTGTGCTTTTCAGTTCCGCTCCCGCCTCGCGTTCTTTTTCTTCTTCTCTGTTTCCTTGAGCTCGCCTTTTTCTCTTATCCCCGTTCGTTTTTCCTCTCAACCCATGCCGTTCAAGACCAGTGCCAACGCCTCCGAGGACGGCGGAACCAAAGGCCGCGACGAGGGTGGCACCACCCACCACGAGTCTGAGGGTGCACCTACGGTGGCGGACGACCTCGCCCTGATAGACAGTACGGCCACCACCCTAAACCTTGTGACGGAGCGCCTGGACTGCAGTCAACCCGAGCCTGAGCTACGTCCACGGCCCTCTGTCCCCATGCACAGGGTACGACGACCGGAAGTCGGTCGTAGATGTTTTGGACGAGCTAGACGTCTCAGGCCCAGGAGTCTAGCGCCTCAGATTTCCGCATACCCGATAGCATCTTGCCCCTGGCGCTGCAGGCAAGTGCGAGACACTGGTGGGCACAGCAGCCCGCCAAGCTGTCTCACGTGGCTTTCCGCGCAGCCTCCCGCATTGAATCCCTGCCGGCAGGGTACGAGTCCAGGATCCAGCGCGAGATTGAGCGTCGCATTCAACACCCAGAAGAAGGCATTGTTCAGTATCTGCGGGCCATGCAAGCACCACAAACGAACCGCGAGAGCTTCTCTTGAGTCAGAGAGGTTTGCCTGCGTCATTAGTCAGAGCCACCCAGGTTTCCACATCTGTCTGCATGGGCGCACCTTTGCCATCGTGGACGACCTTGTCGGCGCTGCGCGAGGCGTGCAAGAAATGTTCCTTGCCAGTCGAGAGTACTACAAATGGGGCAAGGAGATCACATTGTGCTGGGCACCCAGCCCCATCGGGCTAAATGGTAACGAGATGGTCGGCACGCTTGCGCCTTCTTCCAAGAACATGCTGCAAGCACCTCTCCATTTACCACATCAAGACCTGAAACACACTTTAGGGCAGCCATTTTCCTGAAATGGCAGTCAGAATGGGATCAACAGCATGACGATAAGCTGCACTCCCTCAAGCCCGTTTTAACGATATGGGAGAGCACTTCCCATAAAACGCAGTCTCGTGAGGTATTACTCTGCCGCTTGAGGTTTGTCCATTCTTATGCCACCCATGTATACTTGTTGCATGGGCACATCCACCACTGTGCAAACACTGTGGTGGGATCTTGACTGTCTGGCATATACTTGGTCTCTGCTCTGCTCCTTGCACAACAAACACCCTCGTCGTTTCTGGAATTCTCAATGTATTGTAATCCATTAACCCTGCACTGGTGCTTGGTGAGAACCTAATTATTCCTTTTGAGCGTGTTGTTATGTTCTTTAAGAAAGCATTTTTTCCGTAAGTTCTAGCTTTTCCAACATCCACTTTCAATTGTACGTGCCCAGGTAGCACGCCAGAGGATTGCCCAACTTGGGCAAAGGTCTGGCGAACACAAGGGCCCATCTTTGGCGCAGTTAGGTTTTTGCACCATGGCACTCTTCAGTGCCAAAGTACGGTGCCTAACTATAGCCTTAGTTGGGCGATCCTAGGGCATGCCAAAGTTTGGCTCTTCTCTGGTACGCCAGAGGAGTGCCGAAGTTGGTGCTATACTTGAGCCATAACTGCCAGAGCAACGCCTAATTTGGGTATTTCAGAGATGCATAAGTTTGGCGTTGCTCTGGTCTGCCAGAGGAGCGGCAAAGTTAGTGCCATACTTCAGCCGTAATTGCCATAGTAAATCCTAATCTCGGAATTCGGGGCATGCCAAGGTTTGGCGTTTCTCTGGTCCGCCAGAGGAGCGCCAAAGTTGGTGCCATACTTCAGCCATAACTGCCAGAGCAAC
This sequence comes from Ixodes ricinus, assembly GCA_037355805.1. Taxonomy (NCBI): domain Eukaryota; kingdom Metazoa; phylum Arthropoda; class Arachnida; order Ixodida; family Ixodidae; genus Ixodes; species Ixodes ricinus. Next base: position 39,457 of record JAZHYW010011040.1, on the reverse strand, counting down.
GCCCAATTTGGGTATTTCGGACACGCCAAAGTTTGGCGTTTCTCTGGTCCGCCACAGCTGTGCCAAAGTAAGTGCCAGACTTGAACCATAACTGCCAGAGCACCGCCTAATTTGGGTATTTCGGCCACACAAAGTTTGGCTTTTCTCTGGTCTGCCACAGTTGTGCCAAAGTAAGTGCCAGACTTCAGCCATAACTTCCAAAGCAACGCCTAATTTGGGTGTTTCGACATGCTAAGTGTGGCTTTCTCTGGTCCCGCCACAGTTCTGCCAAATTAAGTGCCAGACTTGAGCCCTAACTGCCAAAGCAACGCCTAATTTGGGTATTCCGGCCACACCAGTTTGGCCTTTCTCGGTCCGCCACAGTTGTACCAAAGTAAGCGCCAGACTTGAGCCACAACTAACCAAAGCAACGCCTAATTTAGGTATTTCCTCGACGCCAAGTTTGGCTATTCTCTGGTCCGCCACAGCTGTGCCAAAGTAAGTGCCAGACCTGAGCAATAACTGCCAAAGGAACGCCTAATTTGGGTATTTCGGACATGCCCAGTTTGGCTTTTCTCTGGTGCGCCACAGTTCTGCCAAAGTAAGTGCCAGACTTGAGACATAACTGCCGCAGTTAATCTTAATTTGGCGATTCGGGGCATGCCGAAGTTTGGCTCTTCTCTGGCTACCCACTGAAGTGCCAAATAAGTGGCAAAGAAAACCGAGAGGCCTGCCCAAGTTTGTAATATCTCTGGTGTGTCACAGAAGTGCTCTTTCACGCGCCCCAGAAGAGAATTATGTTAAATAAGCGTTGGAAACACGATGGTCAGATGTCATCACCTACATTCCCAAGCAGCACGGCAATACTTTGCAGTATCGTGCCAGTACCGGCCGAAAGTCGGTCCCAATATCGCTGAAATGTCCAGTTTTGCACCACCGTTTCATATTCGGCAGGTATTGCCGTACAGCCGTTTTGCCCCGGCCTAGCGTTCGCGCAATATTGTGCGAATACTCTACGATGCGTCTGCTCCGTATTGGCCGAACGTCGTGAAAGTTTGTGTTCGTTGCATATCATTTGTTGCATATCCAATCACATATAGGGCAAAACAAAATATTTTCGATCGCCCCGAGAAGTTTATTAAATCACTATCATTACACACAGTGTATTCTCGACATACTTACAAAGGTCACACTTTTCTGTAAAACGAAAAAGCAAATTATAAAATAGAATTAACACTGTCCTCATGCCAAGCAAAACTCAACGCACAAAAAACCGCGGAGATTGAGAGAGAGCAGGACTACTATCAGATGCATGCTTGCAGTGTACTTACTAATAAAAGAGCGATATCATGTAATCCTTGATAGATGCATAATTCAACTCAGGCACCGCACAAACACACTCGAGAAAGAAGGTTGCGCACATTCAACTGACGTCTCGTCGTCGGCGAAGAGCAGTTTTTTTCGAAGCGTGTCCAACTAAACACACCACGAGAATTCCACGAACTCCGGTGAAAAAAATGGCTGTTACCAAAAACGGGCATGGACATATTCCGGCCGTTTACGGCGAAAAAACACGGCTGCGTCTGGAACGCACGAAAGCAACAGAACACTGAAGTGTGCCTTTCAAAAACCGGACTTACGTGGCCCGCCAATTTCTCAAACTAGGCAAACGGCGAAAACAACAGCCCCAGAGATCCCATCAGTGTGACAGAGACAGTCACGTGACAAATTTTCGCCCAAACGTCCTACGCGTCCTACGTAGAGAGGTCAAGCGTTTCACTCCATCCTTTTGATTTGCTTAAAGCGGCTGTCACGCTCGCTGACAGCCACACGAAGACACAGAAGCAGGTGGGGAGGATTTGCAAAAGGCGAGGTCGAAAGGCATCAACAACGCAGCTAAGTTCCTTCTGCATTTTCGACGCCTTAGAGTAAAAAAACAAAAAACACGAAGACAACTTAAAGAAAAAAGAAACGCAAGAAGAAAAAAAAACTGCTGTACAGCCAAAGCTACCGGGGAGAGAGTGTATCCCGACCTGTTCAACAGTAGGGAGATAAGAGACGGGGAATCCCAGCCCTTCTCTGAAATGAAATGGAACAGAATGAAAGGAAAGGCCGCTTCTGCCGGTGACCTTGTCGCCTTGCCTAGTCTGTCAGCGTTCGGCTTCCATTGTGGGCCTCAGAAAGATAATCTCCTTTCTTGAAAGCGAAATGGAAGGGGTGCTTATATTTGGCGGGCTTGTCGCCATCCGATAGGCCTCAATTATTTCTCCCCACTCACTCGCAGTGACCTCCCATGGCTGTTGTGCCGGCGAAATTAGGCATTCAGCCGGGACATTTTCTCCCGTGAATGACGATCGGGTGCTGAGAATCTGAAGCAGCTTTTTCGGCGTCCATTAGATGCTCTCGGAGTTGGTCGCTGATAGCGAGTTCGTTTCACACGCACTGACACCGTTCGAGTTCTATCCCACAATGCATCGCACTCGCAGACTGTTGCACGGAGAACTGGACTCAAAACGAACTCGCCAAATGCACCGAGTGCAGAAGACTGATGCTGCCGCCATCTATGCGGTAGAAAAGTTACCGACCTCAAACCGAAACTAGCGCCTTTCTGTTCGGAGTGATGGGTGGGAATGCGAGAGTGCAGTCGCTACCAACGTTTATTTACAAACGTTGATCGCTGCGACCTGTAGTTTATAGTTGCGATGACTTCAAGCAACTCGGCTGTCGTAAAGATAGTTACAGACGGCGTACATTTCCGCAACCAGCTGTCTCCAAAGCAGCTGGTTGCGATATTTCAATTGTTATAACCGTTTACACTGAAGAAAACTGATGATGCTGTCCGAGCAGAAGCTTGGTCTGTTTGAGCATGGTATTATTCATGAACAACTGAAAGGGTACGGCTTGACACCAGTCTGTTGGAATATCCAGCAAATCTTTTCATGGGACTTTCGATTTCGATCGTCATTACAGGTGGATCAAATATTAGCCCGTGGTGAGGGCGTCAAGAACGAGAGCTTTCTCAAACAAAATACGACGGGGCAAGTCAGCTGACGTAGGTAAGTGTTAAACATGATGATGTTGCCCAAGCCTCGGATAAAGTGACTATGTTGAGCATTCTATGATGCTTATTGGGCAGTCAGAGGTTTCGGCTGGGGAGTTTTGTCAACAAATGTTAAATTTTTCACCCGCACACGGATCGCGATAAACATCTCGGAGGCCGCTGATGCGTTTGTTCTGAGCATCGTTTTACACACTGGTATATTTCAGGGTTTATACTGCAACAGAGCGACTGAAAACCTAAAAAAAGCACGGTTTGTCGATTGCTTCCTTCATAAAATAGCAGACGTTCACAATTCAAGCTCACGTTTGATTCTGTTGCCCGCGCGACGCGATTTCTATCAGAAAATATACTTTTTTTCCTTTCGGTTCCGCGACACATCGTAGCAGACGAACTTTTTCGTCTGTTCTCGCCTCGCCGGAGCGAGGCATGACGGGATGGCATTTGGGCGCACTCTCGATTTTCTCGGTGCAGCGAGTGCATGCACGCGTGGGGTTCCAGCGATGAAACGAACTCGGAGAGTGCAACCACTCGTGGAGTGCCGGCCGAAACGAACCCGCTCCACGCTGCGAGTGGACACGCGTGGGCACGAGTGCCGTGAAACGAACTCGCTATGAGGCATGGCCCCGTTTGCCCGATGTACCTGGCCCCGCTTCCTCCGCTTCCTCTCCTTCCACGAAGATTTCCCTTTCCCGTATTCCCAAAGAGCGGGGGGGGGGCTTGAGCTTGAAGCCGAAAACAAATGTTGTTGAAGTTGAAAGATTGTCCTGTCTGTATCGTCCCCTATGTGTCTCCACTTTCTAAATGTTTAAAAAGTACCAACACGCTAAAATAGTACAATTTCCGGGATTTAATTTTAATTCTCAAGTGTGATGCAGGAGCGGCGCCTCAGAGCCCTGATCGTTTCCGCTCTTTCTTATCGCTAGGATTTGACAGTGCTCAATTACAATGCAGGACACGCACAGAGACACGATCGCTTTTGCAATGCGCCGCCTAATAAAGATATCTGTTGAGGAGACGTGCGCACATCAGTCTCGCGCAGCGCTAACTCGATGGCAGCACTTTCTGTAAAGGCGCATTCACACCGGGAATGTAAGGAGTCGCGCAATGCAACTAAAGCGCATCGCAAAAAACCAAAAAACCAGATGGTCATTTTGGCGTGCGCGATGAGCGAGTCCAAAGCCTTCGTTGGCGAGTCGCTTCCAAATACTTCCGCTCCGAACGCCGTTGATTGGATCAGCCTCTCCGCGACTACATCGCATCGCAAAAGTCGGGTCAGCAAGCGACTGCTCAAATCGCGTCGCTTTTTGACCGCGATGGTCACTGTTGCGATGAAAGTTATCGCGCGACTAGATCGCATCGGCGGTGTGAACGCGCCCTAATGTCGAAACAGTCTCATGGCGCGTCCTCGATATTGGCGTGTGTACCTACGCGCGAGTACAACATCCGGCACAATTTGCGTTTGCAAAGCCTGGTCCAGCCGCGTCAAAACATTCAGCCGATTTTTGGACTGGAAAATTAAGAGACACCTAAAATAAGATAAAGTGGCCAGCCGAATAAAACTTGATTTCTATTTAATTAAGATGAAGACCACTCGCGTACATCAAATACCTCATCAGCCAAACTCCAAGGCAGTAAGCCTAGTTCTGGCACTTGTTTGGCAACTTTGGCTCGTAGCTGCCAGATGACAGCCGAGCTATCGGGAAGCCAAGCCTAACTTTGGCACTTGTTTGGCGATTTTGGCTCGTAGCTGCCAGATGACAGCCGAGCTAATCGGGGCCAAGCCTAACTTTGCAACTTGTTTGGCGATTTTGGCCTGTAGCTGCCAGATGACAGCCGAGCTATCGGGAAGCCAAGCCTCAACTTTGGCACTTGTTTGGCGATTTTGGCCTCGTAGCTGCCAGATGACAGCCGAGCTATCGGGAAGCCAAGCTTAACTTTGGCACTTGTTTGGCAACTTTGGCCTCGTAGCTGCCAGATGACAGCCGAGCTATCGGGAAGCCAAGCCTAACTTTGGCACTTGTTTGGCGATTTTGGCTCGTAGCTGCCAGATGACAGCCGAACTATCGGGAAGCGAAGCCTAACTTTGGCACTTGTTTGGTGACTTTGGCCCGTAGCTGCCAGCTGACAGCCGAACTATAGGGAAGCGAAGTTCAACTTTGGCACTTGTTTGGCCATTGGGCCCAAAGATGCCAGATGTCAACCGAACTACAAGGTAGTAAGACTAACTCTGGCACATCTGGCGATTTTTGGCCCGAAGGTGCCAGATGACAGCCGAACTATCAAAAAGTGAAGCCTAACTTTGGCATAAGTTTGGCAATTTTGCCCCAAAAATGCCATATATCTGCTGAACCACAGGGCCGTAAGCCTCCAACTCTGGCATTTGTTAGGCGAATTAGGCCCAAAGATGCCAGATGACAGCCGAACTACCAGGCAGTGAAGCCTAAGTTTGGCACCTGTTCGGCGAATTAGGCCAAAATACCCATACTGTTGCCATGGAAGCTCTGGCTTGGCTCTACTTTGGCTTTCGCTTTTCAATGCCCTAAACTCCACGGACAAAAGCCGTTTTGGCCCAGAACTCGGTGCTATACTTTCGTTTCAGCTTCCGTCCGAGCGCAGCCAAAGGCTGGGGGACGGTTCGCAACTTCGAGAAGAGCATTCCTACGTATTACAAAGTAGTCTGCAAAAGTATATATATATCTTCTTTTTTTAGATAGCTGTTTTGTGCGTAAACGTTGCACAATATTCCAGATGTGTACTGCTGAGAATGATTTGCAAGTAAAGGAATGAATTATCGGAAGTTTATGTTTTTATTAATATATGTCAATGCATGCGGTTTGGTGAAACACGTACAACCGCTGGCAACACCTGCTGCAGCGCTCGCTCGGTTTTTCTGTGTGATTTTGTTTCCGTAATGGCCGAATCATGTGCTTCGCTGCTTTCCTCACCGAGTCGTTTCAAAACGTCCTTTCGCAAAGGCACGTTTGGGCGCCAGGCGCGAGAGGTCGTGATGGATGTCTACTTTCAAATTCGGCAGGAGACTCCGGCCGCGTCGTACCGCGAATGCGTTGTAAACAAGAAAAGCGTCCGGGCCACTACAATTCACTGATACGCGGCGAAATCAGGGCACCTCTTTACCTGCCGATCACGTTGAACGCCCAGAAGCTGGTGGAAAAGCCTGCGCCTCGAGCCCCGGTATATCCAAACAATACAAGGAAACATCAACGGTCGGGTCATCGGGCACCTTGCAATGTGTACTTACATCTCGAAACAATGCCGAAGTGCCGAACAGGATCGAAAACTCGGACACAGACGCCAGCGGCCAGCCTACGTACTGACATCTCCTATGACTAAATTTTAGAACGTCAAAGGGCACGTTTTAAAACCTGTAGCAGACGACACCGTTGATACACCCGTAGCAGACGAAATACTCGACGAGCGCGGGCGGCGCTGACGAGCAGCGGCGAAGCGGAGTGATACAAAAGTGCAGGCGAGATCGCGTGGCTTGTTGCCGGCCTGTGATTGGCTCCGGCCACACGTAGCTTTGGCTGCGCTCGGACGGAAGCTGAAACGAAGTATACCTGGGTGATAGACACAGCTAACTATTTCATACTTAGCATTTTTTTCTTCTACCGGGGAATTTAAATTTATACTTATACATTCAAGATCACTTTACCTTTGCATGAATATTTAAGTACGGCGTAGAATGGTTACGTCGCTGTTGCACCAGAAAGCCCCCACTAATCAAAAACCAGTCGCGAGTACCAGTCACCGCCCCTGTTGACGACGCCCACGAGCCATCCGGTTTCTGGGTTCCTCCCCACACGACCGGATCGACCCCGAGGGCGCCCTGCCGGCTCGGCGACCGCCTAAAAAATCCGGCGCCTTCACCTACTACGACAGGTTGCCGAGAGGGTAAATTCCCAGTCAAGGGAAGCCCAAGGCACCTGGGTTTGGTTGCCCCAGGGCCCGCACATTGCTGGCAGCATGCAGCGAGGGCCGCGAAACTTTGAAAGGGGTAGGCTGCAGTTTCCTTATGGCGAAAGCCGGCTGTCTGACCCTCTGCAAGATCATCAGTTGCCGAAAGGACCTAGCGTCAGCCGAGAAGCGGCTGCAACATGGGAAGGCACCAGCGTAGTAGAAAGGCAGCCGGCGACGAGGGAGTGAACGGGACAACGTGGTGCAGTAACGACGGTCGGATGCCTGCTTCAATTGCGCATAGCGTGCCCACTTGCGCAACTGGTGCCCACACCGGCCGCCGTCCCCGTGAGCAGAGGCAGGGAAACCACCGAGGCCAGCGTCGCTGAACCGGGAGCTCTTACCGCCGAAGGCCACGGCCAGCCTCAATACCTAGGAGTCGCCAGCAATGCTCCCTTCCGTCCATCGAGTCCGACCTATGGACCAGGATATCGACCCACGCATAACAATTTGTGTACTTCACGTGCCTTTTGCTGCAGTGGCCGACACCGGAGCGGGAATTTAACTTATTGGAGACGTCGTTTTCAAGCTGTGTAAAACAAAAAAGTAATACTTAGTTCCTCGAGTATTAGAGCCAGAATCACCGCTGAACGCAGCAGGCGCCATAAGGCTTCGAATTTCTTTTCACGAAAAGAAAAGGCGTCAGCGCTTTTTTTATCTGCCCTGATTGACCGCGTTTATTACGTTCGACCGAGACTTTGTCGCAGGCGAAATACTTCGCTCGGCGTTTCTTCTGGTGGCTACCGGCTCGGCAACCAGCCTCTTGTCACCCCCTTTACCCAAATCAAATTTGGGAATTTTACGGGCCAAACCAGCGAGGGTCATCTGGTAGGCCCCTGTGGAGGACTAACGATCAATCTTGGCGGGATCTTTCGACGTGCAACCGAAAGCTCAGTTACACGGTGCCTTCTCCGCAAAAAGCCTCCGTCAGATTACGGGTACCTCGGCCGGAATTCGAACCCGCCGCCTGGAGATCCAGTAGAACGCGCGCTTTGCCTCGGAGCCACCGAGGCACCTCCTACCGGCGAGAGTGCTGCATCACGGGGCCGCGCCTACAAACCCACTTTCCAGCAGAAACCAGCTGCTGCCCATACTGCCGGCGTCCGAGACTCCCGGCCGGCTTGTCAGGTTCCCAGCGTGCAGAAGCGGCAGTTGGAGAGAATCTTTCGGTCGTGCGCACCGATGCTCACGGAAGTCCCGGCCAAGGCCGACGTGCTGCTGCATCGCATCAAGACTGGTGACGACAGGCCTTTGCGGTGCAACCCGAGACCACTCAGCGTCCACAAGCGAGCCCTTCTGGACGCCGCTCTACAGGAGATGCTGGACACCGGAGCTGTTCGAGAGTCCCAAACTTTGTGGGCCCCCACGTAGTCTTGCAAATAAAAAATGACGGACCTGCACGTCTCTCCGTGAAGAACCGCACGCCTCTTGACCTCTACCGCACGCGCACCTCGACCGACCGTTCATTGCTCAAACAGACGGAAGCGATTTCAGCCTAGGCAGCGACATTAAGCAAAACATAAAGTCAACAACTGATTCCTTAAGCCGGGATAACGCAGCTGGCATTGAGTTAAAAACAAAAGTTGGCAAATGGCATTCGAATTACGGATGTTGCGGTGACTCGTGTTTGCAGACTTTTGTATAGTGTGTGAGCTGCGAGGCCCCGACTCAAAGAACCACCTTAAGAAGACAAAAAACGTCGGTACAAACACCTCCTCTCCCACCTCTAAACTTTCGCTAAGCGAAGGCTACAACCTCAATCTTTGGCGGAGGAACTTTGTTCCGCAGCACAAAACGAAACACAGAAGGCCACGTCACCTACTCCCCTTGACCTCCTTAACAAAGACCCTTCAAGGTCACCACCGTTCAAAACCCAAGAAACCATCGCAGTTCAGAGCCTACACAAAACGAAGTCTTGTTGACAATATTGCCATGTTTTAGTATTGTTAACAATTATTTTCAAGCGCTTGTGGTCATTTTCCCACGTAATTATAGTGAAGCGCTTGGTTGCCCCACAGTGGTGCGTAATTGTTACATTCAACTACATCTTTATAAATTTGAAGTATTTTTCTTTATGTTATGTAAAGCGTTTGTCTTCTGCTAAGCGGTCTTTTAAGCAACCTTTAGTATGCCCGATATAGCAAAGGCCACAATCAAGAGGTACCCTGTACTCAATCCCTGGCACACACTCAACATCTTGTTCCCTGTGCTTCTTCGCAAAACCTGGATTTGTGCAAGCAAAGGGGGGTCATCTAGATTAGCCTATAGCCTGTTAGAAAGGAAATGCTAACATTTAACCTGTTGGCTCGTGTTTTGATGTTGTTGTATGTTCTGTGAGAGTAGGGAAAGAATACTCGCTTGGAATGTTTAGTAATCTTTTCAACTTATATCTTTAAAATAGATCCCGAGGATAACTTACAATTATGAAGCACAGCATAATACGATGAAGAAATTAACCAACCGAATGAGAACACGAATTCTGAACTACTGCATTGACAAGGTTCTGAATTATTTTTACTTTTACATGCTTTGAGTGGCAGCTACTGAAATTATGAAGAGGTTTGCTGCGTACCTTCCATATTCCCAACAAAGGCCTGCCTTACTTTTAAATTGAAGACCCAGCTATCGTATTTAACCGTCCCTTGGCCTTTCTAAGGAAAACTTTAACTCTTGAGAGCTTTCACCTACCTATTTTTAGGAGATTCTCCTAAAGACACTTTGGTAGATCAAGCCTAAACTTTGTCCATGTACTTTGTACCTAAAAGAGTTTTGTTGAGAGCGAAAAGCGTCGTTTCCAGGGCATCATTATTTTGACTCCGGAGGTACTTCAACGGGTGGATTACTCTTGTGGGCGGAGCTTCGAGACCGTTATTGTCTTGTCACCGACTAATGGACGTCTCACCATCGACGGGTGTCGTCTTGTTTCGAAAGTCACGGACGTCACGCCAGCCTGCCGCGTGGCGATATGTTGGCGCTTCGCGGTTTGACGAAAGTGGTTGTGAGGAAAAGGTTAGGAAGCGGGAGGCGAATTCGCGTCGCGTCCACGCGATCACAGCAGCTTTTTGGTTGAAAACGCGCGTTCAGACTGGAAACGGATGTCCGCTTCCAGTGCGAAGAGGCCATAAGTCCGGCACCCCATTTTCTTCCGGCAATCTCCAAGCGCCAGCGGCAGGAAGTTCGGAGCCTGAAGTGGGAAAGCGAGTCACCAAATACCTGCTCCGTTTCAGAGGGTCGCCATATTTCACGCCGAGGGAGACTCAGTCCTCACTTATATTTTGCGTGCCAGATTATCTATCTTTTTTTATAATCTGCAGCACTGTAGACTATTGAAGTTTCTCAACGCCACGGCGGAGTGGAGCTTAATTTATCTGTGACAAATATTATCCATACACTAATGTTAGAGATGAGTTTGAATGACACTTACCAAGACCAAAATTAAAAATGTCAGTATCCTCACCTGCAGATGCAAACGAGACAAACTTAGAAGTTGAGGCAGTAATGTGTTACACTGCGTGTGTAAAATCTCTCGAAGTAAAAAACGTATATATATATATAAAGTTTAGAGACACCTGCTACACAGTTTAAAAAAAATTAACAGCACGACTGCACATGATCTAAGGTAAAGTCTGCACTCGCCAACCAGTCTAAGTCTGCACTCGCCAACCAAATACAGTTTTAGCGACTGAGACCAGAATCCGCCGCTTGAGTATTTGCTGTAATTTATTTCGAAAGTTAAACATAATTCTCGAACATTTCAATAAGAAAATGACAACCAACGAGCCCTACTTATAATCAGAAATAAATGGTGTCTGCTACAGAGAAGTTTTCATTTCTAACTGACAATGACAACGTTTCAAGGAATAATCTGGTTTGATCATGTATCATTGAGATTGATGGAAAATGTGCTCGCGGACATTCAATACATAAATGCCTGCAGTAAACGTATTGTCCGACCCGTGCAGTAATATCTCGTAGGTATTATTTTGAAAAAGTTAGACTGCTTATGACAGCATAAATTGATTGCTAGCCGAACACCACCATCCCAAAATTTAGCCTGTCCTTCCGTTCGTGCATTTTCCGCTACATTTAGCGGGAAATTTGATGTCACAAGACCTGTCTCAACGAGATCAGTTTCCCAATAAACTGCAGAAAAATTGACGTCATGCGACCTTTGTATTTGGTTCGTTTCCCTTTACATTTAGCGCAGAAATTTATAGAAAGAGAGGTTCTTTACTTTCCGAAACGACCGTATATTGCTCTAAACTAATTTAAACAATCTCTTTTCGAATACCGTATTTTATGCAGTCTAGAACTTTGGAGATAAAGGTCGCTGTGAATGTTTAATTTACAGTTTAAAGCACCTTTTATGACGGAAGGGCTAGAAGGGTGGCCGTCCAGAATCCTGTGTTGACATTTGTTTGCCCGCAGGCACAATACTGGGGAAACTAGCCCTAACAGGTCCGCTGTAAAAACGATCGAACCTCTCCGGGAGATTAAGGAGAAGGTGTCTGAAGTACTGGAAAATAAGAAATTGGAGCCTGTTTGTGCATCTAGCAGAAAGGAAAGGAATACCCACCTGGAGGTGTTTTCAAAATTAAAACTCCTACGCCAGGGAAGCCGTTCAGGTGCACAGTACCCCAGGTAGGTACGTGGCAAAAAGGTACTAGGTACATTCCTTCAACAAGAACTAAGCACTTTGAACGTTTCTTATCCTTTCAGAATCCGAGATTCTAGAGCAGTGGTTCTCAGACATTGATGTTTCGCGGACAAATTGTGAATCGCCGGAGATGATTGGGAAGCCCGTTCGTGGTGATTGGAAGGAAAAAGTATAGAGTAATTATGATAATGATATAATAAATCGATAGAACTAAGGGCTAGAATTTTATCATTTACATACACACAAAGAAACATACTCTAAACGTGGAACATTTCTTCTCAATCTAAAAAAAATACTACTTTCAATGTCGGGCTTGGCTAATGAGGCAGGGCTTCACGGACCTCTTAAATGCCTTCGCACTGGAAGTGGATGTTCGCTTCCAGTGTGAACGGGCCATAAGTCTCGCACCACTTTTTTTTCTTCCGGCAACTCCAAGCGCCAGCGGCAAAAAGTCCAGAGGCTAAACTGAAAGAGCGAGTCACCACATGCCTCCTCCGCTTCACGGAGGTCGCCATATTTCACGCCGAGGGAGACCAGTGCTGACTTGTATTTACGTGACAGATTATCTATATTTTAGAGCGCAGCTCTTAGGCGCCCGTTTCCGGCTTGAGCGGCGTCGCCGTCGGCGTAATCGCAAGGTCATGCGACTCTCAAGGTCACGTGATCCCCAGATCACGTGGCTCCCAGGTCACGTGACCCCCCAGGCCACGCGACCCCCTGAGGTCACGTGACTCCCCGAGGTCACGTGACCCCCCCCGAGGTCATGTGACCCCCAGGTCATGTGACCCCCAAAGGACATTGAAGAATGAGGAGAGAAGGAGGAGGAGGAGGAGGGTATACCCTCCCCTGAGTACCCTTCCCTCCTCCTCCTCCTCAAGAGCTGCGCTCGAATTCGGCGTTACAGGAACTTGTAAACGGCTTTCACTTTTTTTTGTAGTTCGCAATATTTAAGTTTGGAATAAACTTTACTTCTAGACTATTGAAGTTTTTTAACACCATGCTGGTGTGGAGGTTAATTTATGTGTGACAAATATTTTGCATACACTAAAGTTGGAGATGAGTTTGAATGACACTTACCAGGATAAGGAAGAGAAAAACTGGAACAGGCTGACCTGAAGACGCAAGCAAGACAAACTCGGAAGTTGAGGCAGTAAAGTGGTTCACCGCGTGTGTAAAATCTTTCGAAATAAGAATTGTTTTCAAACACAGTTTGAAAACAATTGACAAAACGATTGCTCGCGATCTAAGGTAAAGGAGCTTATAAAAAGCACCGGGCGTAAAGGAGAAAATGAAAACCGCGTGTATCACTAAAAAAAAAAGACAAAAAAACTATACACATTCTCAAAAGCTATGTCTGCACTCGCCACTGAAATATGGGTTTTGCGATTGAGACAAGATGCTAACGTTTGAGTATTCGCCTTCATTTGATTCAAAAGGTACATAGGATTTTCAGATTTCAGTAATAAAATTACAACCAGCGAGCCCTACTCATAGATAGATATAAGTGGTGTCTGCTACCGACAAGTATTTTTATTTTTTCCCTTACATTGACATTTCAATAAATAATCTGGTTTATTTATTTATTTATTTATTTCAGAATCCCTAAGGGGCCAGAGGGCATTACATAGGGGTGTTGCTCTAGAATCAGTCAGATATACAACACAAAGCAACAATACTATACAAAAACAGGCAAAACACACTATGAACTATCATTAGAACATGTTCACAAACAAGAACCATAAAAGTCAGAGAAAGACTGTACATTCAGCGATACTAAAACACAGCTAAAAATGCCAACTACTAATACTAATATTAATAAAGAAAAAATAGAGTTTCGGAAAGAAGTGACTAAAGGAGTCAACGGAAGAAAAGGGGAAGCTACAATTCAGTTTCAGTTCCAAGGAGCGAGAAGACTGCAGTCAGCAAGGCAAACGATTCTTTTAAAGTGGCCATGCATGTAGGTATCGAATTGCAATCCTTTATTGACAATACTTAAGAAGAGTTTTGGTAGATCACTGTACGTGCAAATACTGGTACAACCTTCAGTGCATGTTTGGTACGGGTAGATGTGTCATGCGCTGGCCGAATATGAGAAGACGGGATCGATGAGTCACCGTAGTAAAGAAAGTGAAAAGAATGATAAACGAAAACACTTTAGGCGCGTGTCAAGATTTTAGATGTTAAGGGACTGCTTGAGCGCAAGCAAGCTCTGATGGCGAGGTAGGATCTTAGGGATGAATCTTGCAGCCTTATTTTGTACTGGCGCAAGACAGTTAGTTAGATTAGATTGATATGGATGCCATACAACTAAAGCATACCGTAAAATTCCGAGCAAGCGCCCCCACCCGTGCAAGAGCCCCCCCCCCCCCTCCCCCCAACTTCACCGCAAATTTCACATTTCCGCGCCGTTCCGGGCAAGCGCCCCCCTCCCCGCTCCGCACCCGTATCACGCACCGCGCTGACCGCGCCCAGGCAACACTGGCCTGTGAAGTTCAGTCCAAGAATTCAATCCAATCCAATCCCACTTTGCAGCCCGACTCAGCCCGGTCACTACGCGCCACTTCGTCGCTTTTTTTGGGGTGTCAGGCCGGCTATGCATTCTTACACAGTGGCAAAGGAAATCGAGGTCGTCCAATGGCATTGTGAAAACGGGAAAGACGTACACCAGACGGTCTCGACACATCAAGCTCGACCGGATACGGGAATGGGACAAGAATTTTGACAATTTGCTACAGTCAAACTACGGGAAAGCCAAAGTTCGACGAAAGCTAAGTAACAACACGCCGGTGTTCAGTGAATACGTAACGACGCGCTCTTTTAATACCTGGAGCGCGAAAGAAGTGCAGAATGAGCCATTAGCAACCGGCTTCTTTCTGAAGAAGCTGTCAAAATAGCCAACGGCATGCAGTTGGAAAAATTCGCGGAATGCTGCGAACTTTTCCTTGCGGCCGACTCTGAGGAGTCTTTTGATGGTTGTGAAAGTGATTAACATAGCAGTGACAAATCTTTGGCCTTATAAAGTCTGTTCTCAGAGATAAATAAAATGTTAAATCTGTGTGCACTGCGCTTTTTTATTTTTCTGGCGGAAAAATTTTCTCGTCGACCTTTTTGAATTTTGGTGCCGTTCCGGGATAGCGCCCCCCCCCCCCACCCCCCACTTTGCAGGCAATTTTGACTTGCGTGCAGGGGGGGCGCTTGCTCGGAATTTTACGGTAGTCTAATGTTGCTCTGATTAAGAAGGCATACGCATGAAGTCTCGTTTCTGCATTAGCAAAGTACAAACAACGCATCGAGCAACGCAAGAAGGCACTAAGAAATCCTAGCTTTCTTAGTGCCTTTTCAGTTATATAATCCATATCAGTGTTCCAACTGAAATCGGAAGTAAGAAGGCACCTCAATATTTAAAGGACGGTACACGTTCAACCATGCTGTTATCTATTCTATAAAAGTTGGATGGCATGGCTGAAGTGTGGAAAAGATCATATGTTTAGTCTTATCTACGTTTATTTCCATTTGCCACCGATGGCACCACTCGGACAACTAAGTGAAATCGGCCTCGAAAATGATAACGCCGGCATGGTTAGTTACCTGCGCGTGAAGAACACAGTCGGCAGCAATTAGTCGTATCGACGAGTCTACGTTAGTCGCTATGTCGTTAATGTATATTAAAAACAGCACTGCAAGCATACCAATGTTTGAGCCTGTATTTTTTGAGATTGATGCAAAGTGTGCTGGCGAACATTCAATATTGAGATGCTTGCAGTAAACTTATTGCCCTATTCGTGCTGTAATCTCTCTTAGTTATGATTGTGAAACGTTAGACTGCCTCATGAAAGCATAAGTTGATTTCAAACTGAACACATCCGTCCCAAACGTTTTTCCGTCCCTCCGTTCGTGCATTTTTCGCTACATTTAGCGGGAAAAATGATGCTACATAACCGGACGTCACGAGATCAGTTTCCCGCTAAACTTAGTGGAAAAATTGACGTCACGTGACTTGTGTACTCAGTTAGTTTCCTTTAACATTTATCGTGGCGATTTATAGAAGTAAAGGTTTTTTGCCTCCCGACGTGACCGTGAACCCCTAAACAAATTTAAACGACTTCTCTTCAAATGCTGCATTTTATGCCTTGGATGACTTTCAAAATAAGGGCCGCCTTTAATCTTTATATTTACAGTTTAAAGCCCGTTTTACGGCTTAATATTTCCTGCATGTCCAAGAGAAGCTTCGATAGAGATATACAATAAAAATTCCCCGCGTACGCAAAGGGCAAAACGAAGTATCGAATCTTTGTATGCGAACGCAAAAAGATACCATAGGACACACAAAAAAACGTCAGACCCGGACAGCATTTAACTCGCAAAAAGTTTATTCTCTCTTCCTGCAGGCATAGCCCGCGTGATCTTGACAGCGCCCCTGCCGGCTCAAGGCCATGCTCACCCCCCCCCCCCTCCACCCGACCGAGGCTCCCTATCTCCTTCTTGAGAAACCTTTCCACCTTTCTGCTCAAATAAAAAGATTTGTGACTCACAATATCGTCGTTTCTCTGTATGAGGAAGGCCTCGACCACTTCCCGTCCCAACCGGTCAGGGTACATTTTGATAGCCGGCGCTTTGTTAAAGATGGGCTTGCATTCCTTGCAGCTATTCAGGTGCGCTTATGGGGGTGGCTCTCCTGTTACTGAAAGCTTTTATATGTGTTATTTTAGTTGATCGTTTAAACAACACCCTGTCTGTCCAATGCAAGTCTTGCCGCAAGAAAGTGGAATCGAGTACACTATCTTCTCTTCACATTTGAGAATTTTTTGTGTGTTTCTATTCGCATTTATTTTCTAAATTATCTTCTGCATTAACTTACTGTTTAATTTTCGAATGTTTGCTTTTACACGTAAAGTGCATTTTGCAATCATATCTGACAACAGTCTTTTATGTGGTGAGAGAACCCGCTAGTGCACGGAATGATAAAAAAATCTCTTGGGTCTTTCTGTTTTCCTTCCGCTTTTCTTGTTTGCTAATAGCCCAGAGGCCACCATTTTTACCAGGTATGTGGGGTACCCTGCGCTCTCTAGTTGCAGGGCTTGGTTCTTTAGGCTTTCCTCCCCGTAGTGAAGGCATGATTTTAACAGTGATGATGAGGTGAACAAATTAATAATTCATTGTTTAACTGTTAGAGGTTTATTTCTTCTCTGCTAGTAGATCCAGCATGTCTCTGTTGCTTTGCTTTTTTTTAGATCTGGGAACTGTAGTCCTTCTTAGTTTAGTCTGTCCTCACCTGTGTCCTCAGTGAAGTGTAATCCCAAAGAACGCCCCTGAACACATGATGTTGCGCTTTATTTCCGAATTTCATTTGTGAGCATTACAAAGTAATCATGTGCGAAGCGAAAACTATATAGCCGTCCTTTAAACGCAGAAAAGAGCATGAATTTCGAGAGACCAGATCATTTGGGTTCTTTGAATCAGCTTAAAAAACACAACTACCACCCCACAAGAAAGCCGGTGATGTTGGGAAGGCTGATGAGCCTGGTTTTTTCAATTTATCCGACCAGCATCTCGCACCACAAACTGGGACGGTTCCCAACCAAGAACTCAAGTTTAACAGAGCTGTGGGACTGTTTCGCGTCGACATGGTGGCGGCTATTCATCGAGCCTCAGTCATGGTGCCAGAGACGCAGCGCGGACCAATTCATGTCCTCAGCGGTGTGCTCAAGTCTGCAAGAAGGGATTTAAAGTCATTTGATCTACGCTTACAGGAAACAGACAGAAAAGGATACTTAGTAGTATTGAGTGCTGGAACGTATAATGACCAATCATTAGGGGCGGTAAAGAAAACTTTTTCTAAAAAACGATCGAACCCCTCTCGACAGCTTAAGGAGAAGGTGTGTGAAGTACTGGAAAAGAACGGATTGGAGTCTGTTTGTACATCTATCCGGAAAGAAAAAGTAACCACCTTGAGGTGTTTTTCAAAATTAAAACTCATAAGCCAGGGAAGCCGCTCAGGTGCATAGCACCCCAGGTAGGGACGTGGCAAAAGGTACTAGGTACATATCTTCAAGAACAACTAAACACTTTGAGCGTTTCTTATCCCTTCAGAATCCAAGACTCTAGAGCAGTAGTTCTCAGCCTTTTATGTTTCGCGGACCCCTTGTGGATCACCGGAGATGATGTTGGACCCCGCTCGTGGTGAGGGGAAGGAAAAGGTATAGGGTAATTATGACAATAATTTAATAAATTGATATAACTAAGGGGTAGACTTCTCTTATTGACATACACATGAGAAAACTTACTCCAAACTTGAAACATTTCCTCTCAATCTAACAAAATACAGCCTTCATTGCCGGGCTTGACTAATGAGGCAAGCATTCACGGATCCCTAGGTGCCTTCGCCGACCCCAAAAGGTCCGCGGACCCCCAATTGAGAACCGCTGCTCTAGAGATTGCCAGGAGACTTTGGACTCAGTTCACCACAAACGGATGGCAGTGTTTTCACTCGACATAAAAAATATCTACGTCTCGCTTAACACGAAAACTATGATTCAAAAACTTGAATTTGCGGTCATTGAGCAAGGACTTGTAAAATTTGAGAATGACGCAGGAATAAGCCTTAGAGGTCTTCTGCAGCTACTCAGGTTGTACCTTCCGTCGCTATTTCTTGAGTTTCATGGCATTGCCTACAATCAAAGAACCGGAGTGTGCATTGGACCCGCGGTGGCTCTTGTTCTGACCGAACTTCAAATAAGTGCCATGGATGTGGCAGTCAAATCAATGATGACTCGCTAATTGACCTCAGGAGACCTGTCTATTTTTCGCTTCGTAGATGGTAACCTCGCAATGCACACATATTAAATTTAGAAAAAAACGGAACATCGTGTATTTAGGGGCATTCGTTGGGATTACACTTCACTGACGACACAGGAAACCACGAACTACAGTTCCTTAATCTAAAAACAAAAATCAAGGAAACAAACATCTGCTGGCTCTACTAGCAGAGAACAAATAAACCTTTATTTCTGTTTAATACCTTGCATTCAAAGACAGTTGAACACAGAATTATTAAGTCGGTCATGTCACCATCACTGGTAAAGTCTTGTCCTCACAATGGGGAGGGCCGCATAAAGAACCAAGCCATGTTACTAGGGAGAGCAAGGTACCCCAGATACCTAGTAAAAATGGCGGCCTCTAGGCCATTTGCAAACAGGAAAATTAAAAAGGAAACAAAAATATCCGAGAGATTTTTTACCATTCCCTACACTCGCGGGTTCTCTCACCACATTAAAAAAACTGTTTTCAGATGATTGCAACACACTCTTCGCGTGTGAGAACAAACTTCAAATTATTACGCCAAAAGTTAATAAACAAGACAGCCTAGAAAAGAAATGCGAAAAGAAACTCAAATAAACATTTAACAAATGCGAAGAGAAGTTAGTGTACTTGATTCCACTGTCTTGCAGCAGGACTTGTGGTGAATTCATGTGGTCGCCTTTCTCCTCTGACCCTGATCCAGCAAAGCGCCCCCCCCTCCCCCCCTCGCCACCAGAACTACTCAGGATCCTTCTCAGCAGATCACAACTGCACGGTTCAGAACGCTCTGACATTGTCTCACCAATCATGGAAGTAAAGGTCCTTGACATTGGTAATGCATTAAAAATAAAAAAAGAAAGATTTTACAGCGTACGATGACCGATTGAGCGAAATTTAAGCTCGCAACGTGATGAAATAACGGTTGAGATGTAAATTGTTTTACGCATCGGCATGTAAAAAAAACAAAAAAACAGAAGTATACGAATTGTTTTTTGCTGAACAGAACGAAAGCAAATGATTGGAAAGAGTTGTCAACTCGTCACGTTTTCGACTGTGAACACGCTGTGATACCGGTCATGCGTACGGCATAACAGGCAAACATAAAATAGTTAATAAACTCCATTTTTCTCACGGCAGAATATCATGCGAGCAGGATATAGCACGTATCACCATGTGACACAAATCCCAGTGCATTATATTCGGCTCTCCCTTCAGTTTACAACACAAGCCTTTGAACGCACTTTTACCAAACCCGAACATTTCTTGGAGCGACCACAAAACCCAGTAGAACAGCAGTGAGCTCTGCGAGCTGTTTCTTCGGCGGTTGGGTTTGGCACGTTCACCGCCGTCAGATGAACGACTTCAGTGAAAGCACCGGGAATGCTTCCAACCTCGACGTTTCTTGTTACGGTCACAAACGAATGTCGTCCCGTCCGTTGTAATCCTCGCACCGTCGAACGCACAAGCGCTTTGTGGAACCAGATATCCACCGCCGGCATGCCGGACCCCGCACATTACCACAGACCACTGCCGGCCACCATCAACAAAACCACGTGATACCCGTCCAAGTACCACGTGACGCCTGCGCGCTCCGCACTCCGACGGCTACAGACGGAGTGCTTGGGAGCGCTCTGAGAGGGACATGTGCCCTCGGAAAGAACCAGCCAATCAGGCACCGCACTATTTTTCCGCCACCGGATATCGCACGATCTGGAAAGAGCGCTCGAGAGAGTGCAGAAAGTACCACGCAAATTTGCCAATACATCGGGTTGACAGGGCGGTGCCTAAACGATAGATTAACATAACAAAAATATAAGCTTTCAGTAACAGGAGAACACATCCTAAAAGCACATGTGAATAGCTGTCAGGGATGCAAGCCCATCTTTAACGAAGCGGCGCTATCAAAAAGCACCCTGATCGTTTGAGACGGGAAGAGGTCGAGGCCTTCCTCACACAAAGAAGCGACAACAACGTGAGTCACAAATCCCCTAATTTCAGCAGAAAGGAGAAAGGGTTTCTCGAGAAGGAGATAGGGAGCGTGGATCGGGGGAGAGGGATGAGCATACCCTTGAGCCGGCAGGGGTGCAGACAAGATCACGCGGGCCCTTCACGCCGGAAGAGAAATAAACTTGTGAGTTGAACACTGTCCGTGCTTGACGTGTTTTTGTGTTTTCCTTATTTTCTTTTGCGTTGGCATAACAAGATGTTTAACCAACACGCTCTCTTAATTCTATCGAAGTATTGGATATTGTTATCAAATCACAAACGCCATCTACTCAAACGCACTACCCCTAATAACTTACAAGTGCATATTATGAGCCAGGTATTTCGACGTCGAAAATTTACTCCAGATTGCGCTTTACGACACACAATATGTGAATAAAAAGCAAAAATTAGAAACTTACAGCTTGACACAATGCACACTAGCAGAAGAACGATGGCCAGATTTCCCATGACTATGACTGAAAAAAAATATTTTCAGAGTTCGAACGTCTCTGAATATTGCAATTAATCGCTACAATTGAGATGTGTGAATTCTAAAAATACGTACATAATATGTTATCGTATCAGTAAGTGCATAGTCACGTAGTGATTATTTGAAATCCCGAGATTACGAGTGATGTATTAGTGAATAAAAGGTTAAAAAGCGCGAACAAACGAGGACAATAAAGAAACACGGACGACAGGACAGGCGCTTGTCCTGCCCTGTCCTGAAGCGCCTGTCCTGTCGTCCGTGTTTCTTTATTGTCCTCGTTTGTTCGCGCTTTTTAATCTTTTATTCAGTAATGGACCAACTAGCCCAAACCCAAGTTTTAGTGGTGTATTAATGGGTTACTTATGCTTAGAGGTGCATCTCCAGCAAATTTCACGATATAACAAGCTGTGTAGCTAGATATTTTTTCGCTGGTAAATCACCAGCGCAGTAGAGGGTGTCTTGGAAACACGGGTGACGTCGCTCCTCCAAAAACTACGAAAAGCGGAAAAAACGTTTAATGCTGTAGTTGGTTGTGCCAAATGCTCCATTAATTAAGATGTGAGCGTTATCAATATTTGGGTAATTCATACATTTTAGTACTTCGCATTTTTATTACTTACTTTAACTCTACGGTTTAATGATGAAAAATAACGCGAAACACAGACACAGATGGGAAAACACTCAGAACAAGGCGCTGACTATAAACCTCCTTATTTTTAGGAACTGTGACCAGAGGATGATGACGACGCTCGCTCTTCTGGCGCCGAGAGAGCGAGCAGCGCCGTTCCAAATTCCGACATTATGAACAAGCACGTTCTTTCCCTGGCTCCGCAGTAGCAGTGTTAGATATCGGTATAACGGCGATTCGGTTAGCACTTTGCTACATTGGTGACGACCACGGGCAACCACGCAGGAAACAGACCTTTGTTCGGCAGGTTACCACCGGTAAGCTCCAGTCATGGCGTACAGTGTTCCTCCCTTCGACGATGTCGCAGACAGGTGGGAATCGTATCTTATGAGAGTCGAAGGTTACTTTGAGAGAAACCGGATCACATCTGCAGCTCAGAGGCGAACTGTTCTAGCCTCGGCACAAGGAAGAAAGACTATCTGCATGTTAACCGCATTTTGCGTACCTGCCAAAGTGTCTGAGCTCACCTATGCCGAGACTATCAAGCACATAGATAGTTACTTCACACCTAAGCCTATTGAGATTGCGGAGTGTTTTCGTTTCTACAACCGTCGAATGGGAGGTAATGAGACAATTCACGATTTCCTTGTGGACATATGTCGCATCACGGACAATTGCGATTTTGGGTTGTTGCCCGACCGCATGTTGCGTGACCGCCTTGTTTGTCGGCTGCACAACGAGAAGCTGCGATAAACTTTATTGGCACGCCGGAACGTGACGGTGGATTCAGCAGTGGGCATGACAGTTGCTACTGAGGCGGCCATAAAAGACGCCACGCCGATGGTGAAGCCAGAGGAGGTCTACAGAGATGACATTGAAAGGGAGCCGAACTTCTCAAATCCGAAACCTAAGCAAGGTTCAAGGGAAGGTGAGAACATCAAAACCTTATAACCGTCCTGGAAGAGCATCACACCTACCCAATGACAACGGGTTTCGTGAAAAGATATGTTTTCGCTGTGGCAAGGTCGGGCATGTTGCACAGCGCTGTACTTCACGTAAGACAACATCGGCTGCAGAGGCCGACGCCTGTTCTAAGAACAGAGTCTGCTGATGACGGTGGTATTGATATTTTTCGGCAACCGCATCAAGAGGTCACGATCAACCTGATTGTGCTAGTTCATCGACTGTTCACGTGGGGCGGTGTAAAACTGCTCATGGAACTGGACACCGGTTTCACGGTCTGCGTCATTCCGTAAAGAGTATACGAAAAGAAAAAAAACAAGCTGGCCTCGTTTGCAACACACCACGTTAAGCTTGCAATGCTACAACGGCAAAGTTCCCATTATCGGGAAGTTGAGTTTGAAGGTTCGTTACGAAGGACGTAAAGTGAACGCGGAGCTAACAATTTCGGGATGCAACGGACGAAGTCTGTTTAGCCGCGACATTATTCGAGCGTTCGGCCTTCTTCCAGCTCAACTGTTGTCCTTGGAGTCCGAACGTGGAGACTTGGATGAGGTGTTGACAGAATACCAAGAAATATTTCAACCAGGAGTGGTTCTAATCAAATCGAAGGCTGTGCGGTGATTTTAAGCTCACCATAAACAAGGCATGTCTGACGGAGCAGTATTCTTTGCTTCTTAATGATGACATTTTGCTTCGCTGAATGGTTTATGACTGCTTCAGCACGCTGGACCTTCGGGAAGCTTACAACCTACTTCCCCTAGACGAGGAGTCCAGGAGGCTGACAGTATGAACACGCACAAAAGATTGTTCTGTTACAGTTATCTGCCATTTGGCGTGGCGTTAGCCCCTCCCCTTTTCCAGAGGAGAATGGAAACCCTGCTACAAGGCATATCAGGAGTACTAGTACAAGTGTATCTGGATGATGCAGCGGTCGCAGAGAAAAACCGGGACGGCGGTTAAAGACTTCGTCAGGCCTTGGAGGCGCTCCGCAGTAACGCAGTCAAGCTGAACAGGGAGAAGTGTTGCTTGCGAAAGGCAGAAGTGGTCTACCTGGGACACAGGATTGACAGTAAGGCGCTACATCCAACTGGCAAGAGCCTGGAGGCGCTGAACGATGCGCGAGCACCAACGAACATCAGCGAGCTACGCTCGTTCCTGGGCCTCATAACCTACTATAATCGGTCTGTGTCCGAAATGGCAGCGCTGTTGCCACCCTCCCCCTGTATGCTCTATTAAAAAAGGGACGCATATAGTACTGGGGTGAAGGGGAGGGCAAGGCCTTTCACCGAGCAAAAGCAGCAATGAGTGAGTCCACCATGTTAACTCACTACCACCCTACAAGTCCACTGATTCTTGAATATGACGCTTCACCATGTGAAATTGGAGCTCTCCTTGTGTCCAAAATGGCAGCACTGCTACCCCCCCCCCTGTATTCTCTATTACAAAAGGGACGGATATGGTACTGGGGTCAAGATGAGGGCAGGGCCTTTCACCGAGCAAAAGCAGCACTGAGTGAGTCCAAAATGTTAACTCACTACCACCTACAGTCACTGATTCTTGAATAGACGCTTCACCATGTGATTGTTCCGAAATGGCAGCACTGCTACCCCCTGTATTCTCTATTACAAAAGGGACATATGGTACTGGGGTCAAGATGAGGGCAGGGCCTTTCACGGTAAAAGCAGCACTGAGTGAGTCCGAACTACTACCACTACAAGGCCATGGTTGTTGATATGACGATTCACCGGGATTTGGCTCCCTTGTCAAAATGGCAGCCTGTTGCCCCCTCCCCCTGTATTATCTATTACAAAAGGGACGGATATGGTACTGGGGTCAAGATGAGGGCAGGGCCTTTCACCGAGCAGAAGCAGCACTGAGTGAGAACCAACATGTTAACTCACTACCACCCTACAAGGCCACTGGTTCTTGAATATGACGCTTCCCCATGTGAAATTGGAGCTCTCCTTGTGTCCAAAATGGCAGCGCTGCTGCCCCCCCCCTGTATTCTCTATTACAAAAGGGACGCATATGGTACTGGGGTCAAGATGAGGGCAGGGCCTTTCACCGAGCAAAGCAGCACTGAGTGAGTCCAACATGTTAACTCACTACCACCCTACAAGGCCACTGGTTCTTGGATATGACGCTTCCCCATGGGAAATTGGAGCTCTCCTTGTGTCCAAAATGGCAGCGCTGTTGCCCCCTCACCCCTGTAATCTCTATTACAAAAGGGAAGGATATGGTACTGGGGTCAAGATGAGGGCAGGGCATTTCACCGAGCAAAAGCAGCACTGAGTGAGTCCAACAAGTTAACTCACTACTACCCTACGAGGCCACTGGCTCTTGAATATGACGCTTCACCTTGGGAAATTGGAGCTCTGACTGTGTCTAAAATGGCAGCGCTGTTGCCTCCTCCGCCCCTGTATTCTCTATTACAAAAGGAACGGATATGGTACTGGGGTCAAGATGAGGGCAGGGCCTTTCACCGAGCGAGACCAGCACTGAGTGAGTCCAACATGTTAACTCACTACCACCCTACAAGGCCACTGGTTCTTGAATATGACGCTTCACCATGGTAAATTGGAGCACTCCTTGTGTCCAAAATGGCAGAGCGGTTGCCCCCCCCCCCTGTATTCTCTATTACAAAAGGGACGCATATGGTACTGGGGTCAAGATGAGGGCAGGGCCTTTCACCGAGCAGAAGCAGCGCTGAGTTAGAACCAACATGTTAACTCACTACCACCCTACAAGGCCACTGGTTCTTGAATATGACGCTTCACCATGGGAAATTGGAGCTCTCCTTGTGTCCAAAAAGGCAGCGCTGTTACCCCCCCCCCTTGTATTCTTCATTACAAAAGGGACGCCTATAGTACTGGGGTCAAGATGAGGGCAAGGCCTTTCACCGAGCAAAAGCAGCACTGAGTAAGTCCAACATGTTAACTCACTCCTACCTTGCAAAGCCCCTGGTTCTTGAATGTCACGCTTCACCACGGGTAATTCAAGCTGTCCCTTCTCATCGTTTTGGAGGTGACATGCAGCCTGTTGGATTTCGTTCCCGGACATTGTCAAAAGCGGAAAAAACTACTCCCAACTAGAAAGAGAGGCCTTGACATTGCCGTTCGCTGTTGCGAAGTTTAGAGACTGTTTGTTGGGAAGGGATTTCATCCTGGTGACTGACCACAAGCCCTTGGTTGGACTTCCTCACCACGACAAAGCCGTGCCCGCAATGGTCCTGCGGTTAGCATTCAACGGTGGTCCATCATCCTCGGTGGATACAGCTACCGCATCGAGTACTATGCCGGGACAAATAAAGACAACGCCGACAACATGAGTAGACCTTGCCTGCATGTGGATCCAAAGGAACTGGAAGAGGAGCTTCCAGAAATAATTGCGTCTTTGGGAGAGTTTGACAACGGTCTGGTGACAGCGAAGCGGATGACACAGATGACTGCGGCGGAAGGTAAGGTGCTGCGTGATGTCATCAGCTATACCCAACGCAGATGGCCGTGGAAGTTGTCGGTAGAAGAAGAAAAGCTTGGACCTTCCAGGAGTAGGAAAGACGAGCTTTCGGTGCTACACATCTCTGGGCCAGCCCTTTAGGTTTCACGAATGTGCTGGACCAGAGCTGCCACCGTTACCTAAACCAGATCATAGCGTTCCCTGCGACGGAGCTCCAGTTGAATCAGAACTGGACCCATTTCCAAAACAGGCGCAGGTATTTCAAGCTGCTCTTGAGGGAGGAAGAGATGTAAGGAACTGTGACCAGACGAAAATGACGACGCTCGTTCCTCTGTCGCCGAGAGCGCGCACAGCGCCGTTTCTAATTCCGCCATCATGAAACAAACACGCTCCTTCGCCTTGCTTTACAGTAGCTGTGTTACACATCACAACACCGAAAATTCGGTTGTCATTTTGCTACACTTATTGTAAAAAACACGCAGACCTAGGTTTTTTTTTTCTTTTTTCACTGTGGTGTCGCTTTTTTCTTCTTGTTTCTTCGAATGAGAAGTTATCCCAAGTCCAAAAAGGCCATCTCACGGTCTCCGAGGTTCATAGATAGTTGGTTCACGCACAGTGTTATCTCCTTTGCTATATGGTAGGCCTCAAATATCTTTCTAGACAACTGAGCTTGATGTTTGTTCAATATATTTGTGTCTCTGAACCATGATTCACAGCCGCAGTCACGGCAATGCATAGCTAAATGGGAGTATGCTCCACCTTTTAACGAACTGTGATGTTCTTAAAGTCGGATGTTTAAGCATCTCCCAGTTTGTCTAATGTATGAGCGTGCGAGGGGAAATCAGATTTCGTGGACTTCCCATTTTGTAAGGCACGAACTTTATGCCGTGCTTAATGTGGCATTCATTGTTGTCTGTTTGGCTGCTTGTGTTTGTGCGTTTTTTACCTTGCTTACAATCCTGCTCAATTTGTTGCCGGCTGAGAATACGACATTGACCCCTTATTTTGAGGCGACTACCTTTATCCGATGAGGAAGGCGGTGAACGTATGGTATAACTGCTGCATTTTTTTGTCTTTCTTATTTTTCATATATTTGCTGTTTTTTAGGGATCAACTTTTTTGCTACGGATTAGTTTCTCACATCCTAATGAGATGTATTCTTGTTTAAATGCATACATTCTTATTACGAAATTAGCTTGCTGGTTTCAACTATAACTATTATATGTCCAGCATAAATGTTCGATATAATCGCACATCCTATGTCAATTATACTGATCTCACATCACCCTCAGGCCGACTGCAAAACTATTTCAACCATTTGGAATCAGATGAAAATGCCATTTTCAACCCTAATTTACCTCAATTTAAGAAGTGTTTGCTTCGTGTGCTGGCATATTGTTTATGCTTTGTAACTATTCAATTATTTTTTAAGACGTGTGTGAAATGATGAATCCTTTCTTGTTTGTATTTTTCTGTGATCTACGTTGTTACTAACAAGTGCACCAATGTGTAGGCTTCGGCCGTTATTGGGCTCGCAAAATAAACAAATAAAAATACAAATAACTCTGTCAGGAAAGTTCGAGTCTCTGAAACTCGCGAGTAGGGCGGAAAAGCTTACTTTCATTTTGTAGATGCAAGGTTTTGTGAACGCTCACCTCGAACCACCAAGACCTCAAACAAGGTATTCATTGTTCGAGAGTGGAGCATCCAGCATACATGTTTTAATTGACGTCCATTAAAAGATCCAAAAAATTAATTTTGTTCTCCTTGAGGACTCAAATGTGAAACAAAGGCCTAAGACTTCTTCGCTGAAAAACCTTAGCATGTCTTTAATTATTCTGCTGAATTCTGCCTTCGATATGAAAACGAAGTAGTCATCTACATGCTTGAAAATGTGTTTTGTATTACCTACCAATATATGCTCAAGCGCCGTGACAACTTTTTCTAGAAAAATAATGCTAAGCATAAGTGCCACCCCTGAACACCATGAAAACGCCCGTCTTGCGTACATAAACGTTGTCCTGCCAGCCTATACGTGTGAATTTTAGATTAAAAAAACAAGAAAGTTCAAGAAAATCTTCTGCTGGAATTGCGCTTCTTGTCCTGAACCCTTTTTCATCATTTTGGCTTGAAACATATTTTTTACACTCTTCATGATTTCATCGTTGTGCATAAAATAACTCTTCAACACCAATGCTGAACGCGCTGCATCCTACTGGGCAATTATCTTTTAGGAGTTTGATTTCCAATTTTGAGTTAGGAATGCAATATATGTCATCTAGCTGTCGTAAGTTAAGGTGTATTTGTAGGTATGCCAAAGTGCCTGAAGCCATGTATCTCACTCCGACAGTATTGTGCGAAAAGGTATTCCTGGTTTGTGTGTTTTTGCAGCAAAAAATGCCACCACCATGAGGCTCTTGCCTTTATTTATTTCTTCTGCGACCTTTCCCGAGTTTACCCTGCTGCGCACCTTTAAAGGAATACTGAAACAAAATTTGGATTTCGCAAAATAATGCCGCAGAAGCGTTAAACGGGACGCTACGAAGTCCAAAACATCACTAATACATCGATATCTCAAGCGGATTGCAGTACTTTTGAAAAAGAAAGCCGCCATCACGCGAGGTCTTTTACGTCATTGTCCTCTGGGAAAAATTTGAGAATGAGGGGAAGCGGCCTCGCTTCTCTCCTCGCTTCCGTTCACCAACTCGACGGGATGTAGCGAGGAGGAGAGGGTGTGGGAATCGTTACGTGACCCGCCTCGTCGGCCTCGTCGGCCGTGTTCAATCGGGTAGCTCTTTTCTAAAAATACGGCGAACCGTTAGAGATACCGCTGTATGAGTGATGTTTTTGAGTTTTGCTGCGTCCTGCCTAGCCGTCCAGCCTTGTTTTGTGAGCTAGAAATTTCAGTTCAGTATCCCTTTAATTATTTTTTGAAACACGCCCTCGTTTTTCACTACACGCAGTATATAACAGCAAAATTGATGTGCGGATCTTTATAAAACAGGAAGTCCTTCTGCCTTCCTAGGCAGACTGACTTCCTGCCTCAGCTGTAGATGAGCAATATAGCCAGTGAGGTACAACCGCTAGCCTGGACTCTTTAATGTGCACCAAGCAGTAGTGATACACGACCGCACGCCGATACTATGCTCATTCAGTTCGAAACGGGCAGGGGCGGGGATTGAACCCAGGATACCTGGGATCAGCAGCGGGAGCTTTCGCTCCACGTGCTCTGAGCAGAAGCTGCAGAAATCCCGTCTCAAACCAGAAGTTTAATGAGCGTCAGCTTGTGCCAAACTTGTGCAACTTGTGCCTTGTGTTATTTGATCTAATTTTGGGCCACAAGGGCACCTATCCCAGTGCACTGCCAGATTGCCTTACGGAGACAGTTTAACTGACCATGCAGGTTATCTTGCTTGCTTGTGATCTTGTTATCAGCGAACAGTCGAATGTTTTGGCGGAGTGCCGAAAATGGCTCGCGTCGATATGATGCCGTATCAATGGTGCAAAACTTCGAAGGGATCCATTAACAGCTATCGCGTTTTAGGCGAAGCTTTCGGCGCATTCTTAAGTAGTATTTCACTTTACTCGTATTCGCTTAGACGCCCTCAGAACATAGAACTTTTTGAGGAGATGTCGCAGAATATGTTGTTGCGGATAAAAACGGATCGACAAGCGTAAAACTAAAGATAAAGGTTTAATCGGCGAGCTTGTGCTAGAAACAAAAGAAAAAGCGAGCCTGGAGAAAGCAGCGGCGAGCGTCGACGCGAGGTACAACGCGAGAAAGTGCGTCATAGTCGGGAGAAGTGTGTCGATAAAGCCACGGTCAACTTATCAACTACACTGAGCATCTCCAATATTGTACTTAGAGGATTCATATGCACATTCATACGCTGCTTCTGTCTTTCTTTTGTTGCACTGACAAGAAAAAAAGTTTAACACATGCTTATCCCTTTCGTTTATCTTTCTTCTGTACAGTTCTGGACAGCAAAATAAT
Source organism: Ixodes ricinus (assembly GCA_037355805.1). Lineage (NCBI taxonomy): Eukaryota > Metazoa > Arthropoda > Arachnida > Ixodida > Ixodidae > Ixodes > Ixodes ricinus. The sequence continues at coordinate 9,470 of JAZHYW010011040.1, read as the reverse complement.
GCTGCGTTACACTTTTAACAGTCAGCCTGCTTTAGTGAACATCAGCACATACTTGGAAAATTGAATGACTAAAAAACAAATATTCTGAATAATAAAAACAAACATAGTTTTAGCTTGATTTTTTATTTTTACCGCAATTGCAGAAGAACAAAAATTAGAGAATGTAACAATCATCTATACCTTTTGCATTATTATTATACTTTTGTTACCAGGATTTTCTTAGGAAAACACCCATTCAACAGATAAATATCAAAAATATACGTTATGGGGGTCAAAGAATATCAAGAACGTGTTTTATTGCGTGTATTTGTAAGTGATCACAGAGGACATTCAGACTCTTTTTTTTTTTGCGTACAATGCCTCATCATTTTTACCAGGATTTAGGAAATACAAAACTAATGTTGCTGCTGCCCGCATAATCGCATGCTTAAGCGTCACTGTTTGTAGGAAGTTAATTTAAAATCAATCACTAGATGCGCTCAATAAAGAAAATTCACTCAAACTTACACCACCTCGTTTAATGTTATTAGGAGACCGACGGCTTGAACTGTAATTTAAAACTGACTAAAGTTTTTTCCCTGGAACAAGTCTGTACAATGCTTAGGTTCCTAAAACGCTGTGTACTGGTACCGGACTTTAGCTTTCTGCAGCAATCCTAGCTGTTAACGGGAAGCGATGCGCCTTATATCAGAGTTTATTACAAGCACGAATCACTTACCTCCGTTCGTAACTGCGGCCAGGCAAGCAGAGGTCTTCGACGATGATTTGGTGTTCCCAAGCAATAATCCTTGTTTATATAGAACATTCTGGCAAGAACCACGATGGCTCTAGCCAATCACATTTCTCAGACAAAACTCAACAGACAGCTGTTCGGGAATGAAGCGCAGGGCTTCAACACGCCTGCGACGTCGAAGCGGCTGTTCTATTGGTAAGAGAAGAAAAAAGAACAAATGTTCACAGGCCGTGCCGCTTATTTTTATGGCCGCAAGTGGAGCATGCGATATACACGCGTTGATGGCGAGGAGTTTTACAATTGGGTAAAGAATTAAACGCAAGCGCTGGGTGCGCGCGTCAGTGTTGCCTGCTCCACAAGGCCCGTCGTCGTCACGCGTCAATCCAAGACACACTTTGGGTTTCGTGCAAGCGCAGTGTGGAACACGCCATGCTAACGCAAATGCACAGTGCTTACGTTGGCGCGCAAACGCAATACTTAAACAATAAAGGACGGGAATGAGATATGCCTTCTACGCGTCGTATTTATTTTTTAATGGAACATATTCTATTCTTCGCTTCTACGCCTTCACCACGAGCGAACGAGAGTGTAAATACACTGCTTAAATAAAAAACAAAACAGCATCGGATGGTCTTCTGGTAATTTCAAATAAATCGAGAGAGAGCAGCAAATTTTAGCGAATAAGACAATGTCTAACATGGCACGTTTCAACATAGCGTTCCGAATATGTGAGTGCCTTTGAGCATGGGCCGGGCTCGGGCAAAGCTAAAAGGTTTACCAATGTGATGTCTTTTTTTATTCGGGGCTCTTTTGGAAAAAAAAGGGCGTCACACAAATTTGCATTTTGTAAGTTGTTCAGAAGCTACGAACTCATTCCTTTATTTCGTTTGAAAAAATATATATATAAAACGCGGAAGAACTGAACGGAAACAGGGGCAATCCCCTCGAGAGGGACAACATGGCTGACATTGAACCTTCTCTTATTTGGCGAACAGTGCGAAAATGCGCACCTGCGTGCGAATGGAGGTACGTGCTAGTGTTTGTGAACTGCCCTTTCAAATGTTTATTTCACTTTCCTTCGTACTGTATTTTTTATCTGATTCTGAACCTAGTAACCGAGTGACATTATCGGTAGGCACTCTCAACTGTATTTTCCTGTGGAAAGTCACTATCTGGTTTTGACTCGTTCAATCCTTCAGTTTATTCTTTATGTTTTTAGTTGTTTGCCTATGCGTAAATATTCATTTGGCAGATTGGATATAAAACTCTGACGTTCGAACGCGATTAATTGTACTCTGACCAATCGTCATATAAAGAACAGGCATACGATAAGAGGGGGGGGGTTCGTAAGAGTAAGCAGCTGTGCTACTTTTCGATTACTTGGAGTAAGATTCGGTTGTCGGTGAGATTGGCTTCTTGGCAGGCAGAGCTGGTATTTTCCTTCGTGTGGACAGTCAAGCGACCTGGCATTTGCCAAAGTGTAACCTAATCCACTGTTGCGCAATTCACTGGTGTCAATGTTTCACTAAGAGTTAGCCTATTTGCGCAGACATCGGTAAAATGCAATTCAATGTTGATTTTGTCCTGTGAAGACTATGTTCCCATGATTAAATTGAGGCGAACCTTATAGAGGATAACAAAACGTCAAATGTTCGTTCCTTTCCACTAAATAAAGATGGCCGTGCACGGTATGTCGCCATATGCGTTCAGCTATCTCCTCTTCAAACCGCTCCTTCTTCCTGCCAGGCATTCTGAAGGCTACGGCACGTCAGGGGGATCGGTGGCCGAGTGGGCTAGCGCACATCAGCTCGGAGCATAGGAAGCGTAAGTTCGCGCTCCCCACCCTTGCCCGTTTCGATCTGGATGAGCATCGTACCGGCGTGCGGTCGTGTACCACTACGGCGGGGTGCACGTAAAAGACATCAGGCTAGCGGTTGTTCTGCACTGGCTAAATTGCTCATCTACAGCGAGTGACTCGTCGCAACTTTAAGTGGCTGACCAACTACACGCTGTATAAATATCCACGCAACCTACATTATTATTGCGGCACGCCCATTGAGCGCCTCGACCGGTCACCCTCACACGTGCGCGAGAGGCAGAAACCTCTTCATCATAACTCTACCTTCCAAGGTCTCTCCTGAGGCGCAGTGATTTAGCATCGGACAGAATAATAGTAATATTGATAATCATAATCAATCAATAAATTGTATTGGTGTCAAGGGACAACCATTCTCTCTTGGTACCGGACATTCAAACACTTCGAAACAGGGATCACACATACATTACGAGATGAAACATAAAAATTATAACTAGACAAAACAACACAAACATCGGAATCAGCGACACATAAAAATAGGAGGTAAATATTTATCGTGGAAGTTCATACGTTGATGCGCCGTGAAGATGATGTATAGTGTCGGAATAGTACATCACGCAGAGAGAAGAAAAAGAAAGTGTAAACGAACAAAGTTTCTTGCAGATATTAGTGGCTATGTAATCCTCATACCACTTGCAATCATTATAAGGTAGTTCAAAAGAGATAGTAAAATGTCGGTTACATGAGCATCAAGAGTCAAATAATGTGTCTACGAAGTTACAAAAAAATAATAAAAATTCATGTGCGATTCATTGCAATATCTATGTACCTTTCAGCTCTGCCTTAATTGGAACAGGTTTTTGATTAAGTGGTCGAAATTATTTCGGCTGGAGTCAAATGAGTCTAGTTTTTTTAGCTTAACCATTGTCACAATCGAATCACCAGGGAATTAGGCACGAACTACTAAATTCTCTAGATGTATAAAAATGTGAATTGAGGCTTGTAGGTCCCCTACGAATTCTAATATCCACTTCAGGTAAGAGACTTGGGGAGTCAATTATACTGTGAAGGTTTTTAAACAAAAATACGAAATCCGCTTTTTCTTACGTCGATGTAGGTGAGGAAATGCAACACCTACCAAAAGGATTTTATAACCCAAAGCTTGCTCGTCTCTAGTCAAATAGCGATAGTTAAAAATTGAGATCAGTATAAAAATTTAAAAATTGAAAAAAGTATTAATATTAAAATAGTATTAATACTAATAATCATAATAATAATAATTTATTCACAATGCCGCTGTCTCCAAGTGTATTATCTGGTTTGATCAATCCCGGCGAGGGCTTGTGAGACCAGACCCAGCATTTAAAATAACACAAGTGGAAACTCGCACAATCTCTCGTGCACAAAAACAAAATATCATGTCAAAATTTGCACAAAAAAGAATTGACACGTGTCAGGCTTTGCATTCTTACGTGCACAAAAAAAAAGACTTACAGATCAGTTTTGCACACACAAAAAGAAAAGTATTGGATAGACTTTGAAGTTTGCACAGTCGCACGCGCTAAAAGAAAAAACGATATACTTCATATATGTTGGATTTCGCAGTCTGCGTGCACTGGAAAAAAAAACAAAAAAAAACTAGACTTTATGCAAGGGAGTTCACACTTTCAATTCAAAGTTTTCAAGATAAAAAAAGACATAAGGTTTTGTCTGCGGGAGTCATTTCTTTAGATCCAGATCAATAGAGAAAAAAAAGACCACATTTATACAGACTCAAAATAATCGGAAGATAATCAATAGACGCATTGATTTGGGGGTTCGAGATAGGAAATTCACCCGTTTCGTTCTTTCAATTTTCACTTCTAAATAATGGTATTTTGGTATTTGAGAAGAAAAATAACCGCAGGGGAAACCCAGATATGCAAAATGTTAGAATGCAGAAAACAAATATAAATAATTACTGTCTCAATACATCAGAAAACATGTTTCTTAGATATTTTGCAGTTTATTCTTCCCTTCAAGAGAAAACCGTGTGTCTGGGATGTCGTTAAGAATATCTTGCGCATAAAAAGACCGCATGGTCTTTTTATGCGCATAGAGCATGGCGACGACACGCATCAGCAGCGTTGGGCACGCAAGGTTTACGCAAACACACAGCACCTGCGCTTGCTCCTGTACGGAATGCTAAAACGCTACATGTACTAAACCTCTCCTCTTAGTTCCCAGTGTTCTCACAACGTGTAACATTTAAAGCAAAGAAGGGGGCTTTCGTCACGGTCCGTCTTTGCGCTGGAATGTTTGGCCTAATGCCCCTTGATACTTCTTTTACAAGTACCCCGCGGGGGCACCTGTGAAAGCAGGTGTTTGGAGAGTGGCGTCTCCACGGACCCCGAACCATGCGGGTTCGCCCGCCCACGTCTGGCTGTGCGTGGCTTTCCCGTGTCCGAGGAAAAGGGCATCCTGGTGGTTGAGCCGAGCCCGGGGTAGGCTTGGACCTTGGGGCCCCCGGGTGAGGCAATACACCACTTCGGCCCCAGGTTCCCGTAGACGGGTGTCCTGGCTTGGCCCGACCAGGATGATACAGTCAGCCGCCATATCTTCTACTATCCCCTCTTATCTTTCCTTCTCTACTCTTCTTTCATTCATATTCACCATCTTTGGCGGCAAGGTCTAACCTTGGGTGGCGATAGACCCCTTGTCTGGACCCACACCGGGTTATAGTGTCTTGGCAGCACTGATAGCGTAATGTCGTCAGCAAGACCTTTATTGCTATGGCGCATTACCTATCCCCATGTTGGGCTCCGTGGTGGGTAGTGCGCTACAGATGCCGAACGCCTTCCCATTTCTTATGGGTTCCAAACTGAACCAAAAACCTGATCGGGCCTTGAAAAGGGTCCGGACCGAAGTACACATTACAGAAGCATTTGTACCTGTGGAGAAGTTTCCTCGATTTCTCGTCATGCACTCGGAAACGAAAAATCATTTATCCAAGCTAACCCTTTTCCTGGTTTCTAAGACTCTTGAATCGGCAATAGGGAAAAATTTTGAAGCGAAAAAAATTGCCATCTGGAGATCTTCTTGTTGAAGTTGTGACCTCTCAACAAAGCCTCAGACCAGCTGGCACTCAACTTGGTTTCTGACTATAGGGTTACTGTATCCTCCCACCGCACTTTAAACACTATTAAAGGCGTAATATCAGAAGATGACCTCCTAGAATCCTCCGAAGATGAAATTGTTGATGGCCTTCGTAACCAGAAGAGTCGTAGTGGCAAAACGAATTTCTTTTCGCCGGGATGGTCAAGAGATTAAGACAAAGCATGTCATTTCGACTTTTGAGCTGAGAGCGCTCTCAGAATCGGTCAAAGCAGGGTATCTAAACTGTAGAGTACGGCCGTATGTGCCAAACCCTCAGCGTTGCTTTCATCTAGCAGAGTGCATGGCCATAGCGCCCAAAGCTGCCGCGTGAAAGACAACATGTGCCAAGTGTGGCAAAAATGATCACCCTGCAGAGAATTTTCGAATCCACCTTGCTGCATCAACTGCAATGAACATCACCCTGTTTATTCCCGATCTTTCCAAAAATGGGAAGAAGAAAAATAAATTATAACACTCAAGGTGAAAGAAATATCTCTGTTCCCCGAAGCCAGGAAGCGATCCTCCTTCCTACAAAGGGGCCTTACTCTTTGCGGCACGTGCAGGGGTGTGCCATCAGAGTCTTCGCTAGGAACCCAGGTCTCTCCTAATGACCCGGTGATTCCACCACCTTCCCCTGCCTCAACAAAGATCTCGCTCCACGACTCCGTTTGTCGTTGGAACCAAAGAAACCACAGGGGCCCTCCAGACAGTGCAGAGGCGAGTGCTGCCTCTGTGCTAATGGAGGGGAGACAAGAGGAGAGGCAGGCATCACCAGCCCCAGGGAAAACACTGGTGCCTCCTCCATTCCAAAGCGACGGGCCATCGAACGATGTGCCTACCTTGATTACTCGGACCCCTCCCAGGAAGAAGGAGGGTGTGTTTCGTTTTAAGGCTTTAGGAGAGGCATCGACATCTAAGGAGGTGCCCGTACCAGCTGCTCCCTCAGCCGTTCAACCTCGAGGAGGAGCAGGATGGAACTTGGTGAACCTCCTCCCCTCGTTCGCTCCCAGCTGATGATCGCCAGGCTTAAAAGCCATCGCAGAAAAAGCTTAATCCGTGAGTAACCTCATCCAAACCGGCCCTAGGGCACCTAGGGCAGGTTTCCTTTTTTTGTTGTTGTTACTTTAAACCAATTTTAACATGAACACATATACGTAGTTTTATACAGTGAAACTGCAGAAGTCTTCTGCAGAATATTGATGACATTCATTTCTTTTAGGATGAGCTATCAGCTCCATTGCTGTGTGCTTGCAGGAGACATATCTAAACAAACACCCATACAAATGTTTTAATCGTCACCGCGTTTTCAGAAAGGAGTCGGATTCAGACAACTCTTCTGGTGGTGTTGCCATTGTTGTACGGAGTGGCACAGCGTGTGGAAGTTCCTCTGCGTACATCACTAGAAGCAGTTGCGGTACGTGTTCTTGCTGATCGTCTCATTAAGGTTGTGTCTTTGTATTTACCACCTCATCGCCAACTGGATCTTCACGAACTTCAAGGCTTGGTATCAGCAACTCCCAACGCTTTTTTTTAATTTGTGGTGATTTTAATCGCCACAGCCCCATGTGGGGCAGTAAGTGCTCTGACTCTCGTGGCGCTGTAGTAGAACGATTTTTACTGTCCTCAGACGTATGTCTCTTAAATAAGAAAGAACCAACATTTTATAGTTCCACCTAGTAACTGTTTCACATCCATCGACCTCTCCATTTCATCACCATCATTAATTCCCCTGTTTTTCTTGCAACATTGCAAACAACCCTTTGCAGTGACCACTGCCTCCCGTTGTTACCGGAAGCCTCTGCCCTCTGCCGACTATTTCAAAACGAACCCCTTAGGTGTGGAGTGGAAAGCTCGGACATGCGCCGACTGGGCACTCTTTAAACCACGCATGCAGTGCCTGACCCGCCGTTTCAGCAAATTTGTCTATCCGTCAAAGCAGCGTATTTCTATGAGCACATTGCAAAGTGCCACCTGCAAGACGTGCTGTTTCTCGCACCTCTGAAAGCCCACCTAAGAGTGCGTAGGCCTTGGTGGATGCATTCGTGCCGCCAATAAGGAAAAGCGGCAATAGGGCATGGGATAGCTTTCAGAGGTACCCTCACTTCTTCTAATAGGATAGCATGTTAAAAGACTGGGGTATAAGCAAAAGCCCGATGGACTCAGGAGGAAGCTAAGTGAAAGTCCTGGACCAAGTACATTTCCCCCCTAAATAGTTTTATCTCGAGACAGAAGTTTGGGATAGGTAACGAAAATCAAAGGGGATCAACGTTGCTTTTGTTATTCCCTCTATTTAGCTCCCCTGTCGATTCGCTGAAAGATGTTGCTAATGTGCTTGGAGAGCACTTTCGAGAATGTTTTCCAGTCTCCTGCAAATTATCGGACGGAATTTAAAATGCTTTAAAGCAAGTGCTGAGTGTCACCGTATACCCATGTCCGGTTGCAGCTCTCGAGCCATACAGCACTCCTTTCACAATGCAAGAACCAGAGGCGGTTCTGGGCTCCAAGAAGAGTGTCGGCTCCGGGCCCTGATGGAACCCACTATGAAACGCTCCGTCAATTATCTCGGGAATCACTGAACATACTACTAGGTTTTTTTTCAACTATCTGTCGGGCAGCAAGCCATCTTCCTCTAAATCTGGAAACAGGCGCATGTAATTCCTTGCTGAAACCTGGAGGGACCTTCGACCCACGTATGTTACGTCGCATCAGCAGCTAACGAGCTGCTCATAAGACCTTCGAACACCTCAGTAATAGGCGGTTAATATATATTGGAGCATTACCTACTTCTTCCAAGCTAATAACCACGTGGCTTTCGAGAAGCGGCGGTTCTACTTTGGACCGCATAGTCCGTCCGGAAACAACTATACGAGAAGTTTTCTCAACAGGCAAACATTGCATTCTCGTTTTCGTTCGACCTGGAGAAAGCATATGATGAGCCGACAAGCCGGTGCGGCTACATCCTTCACGACTTGTATGCCTCTCGGCGGGCGTGCCAGCGCACCGCATGTTGCGGGTGTAGCGATGCAGTTTTCCCCGCAGGTCGTCTTTCTTTGAAGTTCGACTCGGCACCACACCATCCGACCAGGGGCTAAGTCCAGAAAACGGCGCTCCGTGCACGGAGGTGTATTGAGTGTCACATTGTTTGCGGTCAAGAGCTAACCTGCTGTCAAAGGTAATTCCACCAGCCATACCCTCTACGTGGATGATATCCACATTTCGGTTTCTTCTTCGGCAACGTGTTTGCATGAGCGTGAGCCGCAGACTGCATCATCAACAAAACCAGCAGCGTGGCTGATCGGAACGGCTTAAGTTTTCGCCTGAGAAAAACCACCGCGTGTGCCATTTTTCTGCGTCGGGGCTGGTCCCAGATCCAGAACTGACGGTAAACAGGGTCCTATTAGCGTCACAAACAGAGCATAAATTCTTGGGCATAACGTTTGATAAAAGTTAGACGTTCTGTTTCCTCACCTGAACGGCCTGGCGAATGTGCCTTAAACCAGCCGAATATTCTTAAAGTCTCTGGCATGCACGAGCGGTGGCACCCGATACAGAAGTCGCTGTTCAGCTACGCCAATACAACTCCCTCATCCGCGACACGCCTGGACCATGGAAAGTCATAGTTTACGACTCAGCTGAGGCCTCGGCACTCGGAAATGCTGTATCCCGTGTATCATCTCGGTTTAAGGCCCGCCACATCGCGTGCCTTCCGGCACATCGCCCGCTCCCAGCTTTGTACGCTGAATCTAATCAGATGCTCACTAAAAGTACAGACGACGTTATCTTGCT
>JAZHYW010011039.1:0-11049 GCA_037355805.1 Ixodes ricinus | reverse complement strand
CAGACTTGGACGTAGTTCAATTACTCTACTCAAACTACTGTAGTTTAACTACTTTTCCGAGTAACTTGGTAACTTTCAATTACAACTTGATTTGGGTAATTAGTAGTTTAACTTAACTACTTTTTTCAAGTAACTTCTACTCAAATTACTAACTACTTTCGAAATCTGGTGCTAATTTTGCTCATCACGAAAGTTTGAGCGCAGAAATGAATAAGACGCCGGCAGATGAAGTAGCACTCCCGAACAAGGGGCCCCCTCACATTCCGTTCCCACGCACTTACACTCGGCAGCCGTAGAAACTGCATCACAGGCGTCCTTGGGCGAAGGTGGCGACGAGCCGCTAAAGAATAACACTGGCGCGCACGAACGCAGGCGGCGGGTATTGACCTAATCCGGTAATGCACGCAGGCGCCGCGCCTCGGGCTGCAACCGTGAAAGACGGAGACACTTCGAGGGTTGTTGTTGTTTTCATGTTGCCTGCCTTTAGTGAGTTCTGCCTGAAGCGCTTGGGGGCTCCACGAGAGATCCCACTGGAATGACCTTGCAGCTGGGCGCTTGTTCCCATGGTCGCCTCGTCGTCAGCGCATACGCCTTTGCAAAGCCGGAGGTCCCCGCGCACAAACTCTGGCACGGATAATCCGTTCATGGGAGCACATTCCCGCTTCCAGCTGCAACGGTACGAGCGACGATGCTTGTTCACGTAATCCTTCGCGTCCTTAATTCCGACCTTCTACGCCACGATTTACTTCTCAGGCGTGTCAAGCGCGTCAGAATGCCGTAGTCGCCGGCGAGGATTGCGAGTTACTCATGGGAGATCCGTTTGTTGGACTCGGCGTCAGCGGCGAAGTATACTTTGGTTCATCTTCTGTTAAACCAAAACAATTCTTTTTTTCTTCAGTAGCGTAGCACTAGCACTGCAACGAGACGCGCAGTCGTCCGTCGTGACGCGAGACTTGAACCGACGGTCGGGTGCACTCGCTCAGCTCTCAGAACGTCGTCGGAATAAAGATGGGCCAGTCATAACAATCTCAACTTGCCAAAGAAAAAAAAACAAACAGGAGGAGACTTTGTTATAAAAGACCCTCTACCCGATGCAAACCTCACATGTTGCGTCATGGACACCTAAGATGCCGACACTCTCAAATTCAACGCCGCCATTCCATCCAGCGCGTCGGTGGAATGTCTGTTTAGCTTGGTGGGGGCGTCTTTAGAAGGAAAAGTGGAAAACTTTTCTATCAAGAACGTTGAAAGTCAATTGCTTCTGCGAGCGAATAAATTATTTTGGTGAAAACGCAAGCCATAAAATGACTGCATTTATTTTAGGCTCGCAGGGTTTTTCATGGATCAAAACTGGTGTTCATTTTGCTACTACAAAAATATAAAAAAGTAACTTCGAAAGTAACTTCAAAGTAACTCGCTACTTTTTGCAGTAGTTAGCAGTTTACTCAATTATTATTACAAATGCGTAATTTTTACTCTACTCCAATTACTTTTGGCGTGGATACTCAGTAACTTAACTTAACTACCCTTTTTGAGTAATTTGTACATGTCTGACAGAGGGGTACATATGACTTAGTTAAAACATAATAGAAGTTCCTTATGCACCATCTTGAGAACACAGAGAAATATAATGTGAAGAAGTCTTTTCAATGCAAACCGGGCGATGTATTCAACCCTATTAAAATTACTGATTCAGCTTACGAGCAAGTATGGAAGATTTAGATTTGTTCTTGTGGCTACTACTTGTTAACTTAGGGGTACGGCTATTACATAAGCGAGGCCATTAAATGTGTATTTCCGTACGCTACTCTGTTAGTCCATGGTCTTCTGAAGGTTGAACGAAAGTGCAACAGTTTATCACTGTGTCCTCCCACTAGAAGAGGGCCAATACAAAAACCAGATAGTTCTTAAGAGGCAGCCTGCACTGTACAAGTGGAAAACGTGCCACCTTAGTCCACCTGGCGCTAGAAATGGCACGGCGCTATTCAATTCGATGTGCTTTTTGTGTGACGCCATTACTTACCACTCGTGGTTCGCAGGACTGGTTGAGCACAGGGAGGAGGGATTTGATTAAAATGTGGACACCTGTGAAATTAAAGTAGGGCATGTGTACAAATACCAACGTTTTGTTATGAACAACTTCTTATGCCACAAAAAAATTGTGGATAGAAGTGTGAAGAGAAAAAAGAATACCCAATGTGTTTGTAGCAAACATTTTTTCCAGGCCATTTTCTCCAATTTCTCTGTCATGAGTGATTGTAGAGGCACAGTTGATCTAAAATTAATTAAAAAGAAAAAGAAACCAGTAAGCAAATATACTATACCCGTTTTCACCTCAAGAAAACAGTAAGTTTTGCGCATTGTTCATACGCCGCACGAAATAGTTCTCGCCAGATTTGGTTGTCGGAGGCACAGGTGATACTTTTGGCGTTTGAAACGTGTACTCCTTGATAAGATAACGGGTATTCACTCCAAAATTCTACTAAATATATCTTAAATCTTCACCTAAAGCTGAAAATTAGTAATCATCCGCGAGAAGCCGGACTTTTTTTACGGTTCTTGAGGTGAAAACAGGTATAGGACGCAGTAATCTGTGAAAAGACAACATGTGGAAAGAACCAGGACAAAACGTCTGCAGATATGTAGTGCAGCGGAAATGACTCATATTTCATGGTGACTTCATTTTGACAAACTGCAAATAAAGATCCACTGCAAAAAGTTTACTGCATGAATATATTACCCACAGATAACGCCCAATTAGAAACTTACTCCTGATTGCAAGATTCTGCTACCACAAAATATTCAAAAACCAGCATTCTGGCTGTTTTTGTTTGTTTGTTGTTTTTTTCCAAAAAAACACTGCTTTTTTTAGACAAAAATATTAATACATTTTTACTAGTTATAGCTTGTTAAAATTTTTCAATATTCAATTATTCATAAAATTATAGGGCTTGTAAAATTACTGGTTGAAGGCAAAGAAATGCTAACCAATCGATGCAACAAGTGATTTGACAGAATGAAAAAGGAAGGTGCTCACCAGAACATGCAGAATGCCATGGCTTTCTACAAAAGACTTGGCAAAGTGGAAGACTTGCTGAGGGTCTGACAAGTCCAAAACATGTACAACCACAGCTTCCTAGGGAAAGCAAATAATAGAAAACTATCCACATAGATACTCAAAGCTCAGAATCAAATACGCGAACACAGCTATTATTTCAATGGCAAAGTGTCCTTCTATTTCTTAAGCAACAGACAGAAAGTCACTACCAATTGGCAGGGGGGGGGGGGGGGGCTTTAGTGTTTAATTATGCAGATATGCCAGGCTATTGTCATGTGAGGTGCTGACATGCAAAGTCCTGAAAATCAAAACAAGGTTTATGTTTCACAAAGGTCTATGTTTCACACATACTTTATCACTGCAGTAGTAACACCAGTTAGAACCACATACTTCCAGCATGAGCTAGTGTTCACAAGATACACAACTTGAACTGGAAAACTGAGGGAGACAAATCGAAGATGTTTGGCTTGCAGATTGATACAAAGACCTGGACTTCCATACATTTTTTAATACTAAGAAAACGAAAGGCATCAATTTCGTCAGTATTGGCTTTCAAAAGCTAACAAGATTTTGTGCATGAAAAGTCAATTTGGTCCAAAGAAAAAATACAAAATGTACCATTGTTTTCCTAAAAGAAAAAGAAACACCAGTTGCTTTCCGCATTTTCACCAACATTTTAAGAAAAAAGAAGAAATTGGATGAGCATCGTACCGGCGTGCGGTCGTGTATCACTACTGCGTGGTGCACCTTAAAGGCCCCAGGTTAGCGGTTGTATTGCACTGGCTAAATTGCTCATCTACAGCTGAGGCAGACTAACTTTTGGCTGTATAAACATACACACAACCATTTGCTTTTTGTTTTTTGAAGAAAAACTATCAGCCAGGAACACCAAATGCAGCTACCTATCTTTGCAGAAGCCAAGGCACATACCTCATTTTCAGTTATGTCAAGAATGGCCTTCTTCAGAGCATCTGCCTTGTCCTTGTTCTTGCAAACCAGGTGTACGGTACCCCCTGTGCAAGTCATGGCAGTTAGGTTTAGACTACTACAACCATATAAACAAGCACTCTCCAGCACAAACTATGGCGTGTACACTTGATGAAGGAGAGTGCTGGAAACGTCACGATAACAGACGAAAAGCAACAAAAGGAATGAAGACACACTATGGCATGTCTTCATCCACTGTGTTGCCTTCCGTTTAATATTATATGTGTAAGAAAATTGATGATCCGTTTGAAGCGTGTGGCCCAAGTTGATAATAAGCAATAAAGTTACACATGCCTTGGACGTTATTGCGTGCTATACTGAGGACAGATAACATTCTCAGTCAAAATGCACTAATTCTGACTGCACTAAGATGCATTCCCCCTACTTAGAATGACATGACGGAATTCGTCTCAAACACAAGTTCGGTCTGGACCTTTCATACTTTAAAGGGATACTTCAACGAAATTTGAAATATTCCCGTCGTGTTCAAAAATAGGTTGAACATGATCCACAATATCTGTAAATGACAATCGCACGTTTGTATTTTGATCCTGGTGGCTGTATTTTTCATTATAAACGGCCCACTCTGGCAAGCGCTCGGAGAAGGCCCAGCGCAATCGTGGACGTAGGTCGTCTCAAGACGAGCAAAGCTACGGCGAGGCTGACGTCGAGAGGATGGCCTAGTCGTTCCAGCCACCGAAGCGGCTGCTTTTGTACGAATTTTGAGTGACGGGTTAATCTTCTATAATCTTGTAGGGGGACAATAGCGACTTCTGCGACACACAAAGGGATTCTCGGGAAGAGGGAGTTCCTCCTTCCCCCTTCTCTCGTCGTGGCCGGAGGCGAGACGACCTCCGTCACTAGCTGTCAAGGTTCCTAGACAGAGCATTACAAACGAGGCGTTAGCGACATCCACCAGTGCTCTTTGCTAATCGTTTAATTCGTTTTAAAATTCTTTTTCGAGACTTTTTTAGCAAGATATTGGTATGTTCCATGTGATACTGCTCTTTTGAACACATATAGACCAAAAAAATGAGTGCCGAAATTTCGTTGTAGTATCCCTTTAAGAGGTCATAGGTTACTTTACCTTTCTGGGCCAGCTGAATGGCCACCACCTTCCCCAGGGTGCCTGTGGCACCGGTCACCATGAAAACCTTTCCAGAACAGTCAACATCCAGGTCGGGGAGGTTGAAGGAGCGGCATGCCGTCCGAAACCCACTTCTGGAAAGTTAGCCAACATTGTTATGCCCATAGCACAAATTCACCTCCCTTTACACCGCATTTAAATGGACATCCTCCATAGTATGTACGTATGTATGTATGTATATATATATATATATATATATATATATATATATTGTGAACAAAGAGGGGAGAAGGTGATTATTGAATTTATTGCATTAAAGTTAGGGAAAGGGAAAGGGAAGAGAGCTGGCGAAAAATTGGGCCAGGAGCGGGGATTGAACCCGCAACCTTCGCCTGTCCGTGGCGACGCCTTAACCAATTAGATCATCCCGGCCACTGGTTTCGGCGGACTCAATTTCAGACCAGCTCTCGTGTACTATTACTTTCGAATTCGTTTATTATTTATTACTACGGCTGCACTTGTCAATCTCCACTCATTCCCATTATATATACGGTGCAGCCTGTCCCTATGGGGAGGAGTGGTTCCCTAGATATCTTCGGAGACGGGCCCCTTCCGACATTTGCAAAGCTGAGACGACGTCCCACGTCACTGCCGCAATTCGGAACTAGCGCGGGCCTTAAATCAACAACGGTTGTCGTCTACCCAGTTAAACGAATTCGAAACTAATAGTACACGAGAGCTGGTCGGAAATTGAGTCTGCCGAAACCAGTGGCCGGGATGGTCGAATTGGTCAAGGCGTCGCCACGGACAGGCGAAGGTTGCGGGTTCAATCCCCGCTCCTGGCCCAATTTTTCGCCAGCTCTCTTTCCCTTTCCCTAACTTTAATGCAATAAATTCCATAATCACCTTCTCCCCTCTTTGTTCACAATATTACTACGGCTGCACTTGTCAATCTCCACTCATTCCCATTATATATATATATATATATATATAGGGTGGTTCCAGTCACCAGGCTCGATCTAAAATGGACCGTAAAAATCGCACCTGCACGTAGCAATCTACAATTTTCGTCAAAGGTGTATTTCACAGGTCCGTTTTAATGCGAATAGCATTCTTTGGATACTTCACGCACTTTTCGTCTATGTATCTATCTATCTATCTATCTGGCTATCTAACCTCTTACGCCGCGGGTCGATAAATAAATAAAAAAGACCGGCGCCGGCTGGGATTCGAACCGTTGACCCTTTGATCAGCAGGCAGACGCGCTAACCACAGAGCTATGAAGGCAGTCATTCAACGCACTCTAAACGGTTGTTTATATCTTTACCATAGGACGCGCTTTACAGCGCTGTCACAGCTACTAGTGCGCGCGCGTTCCATGCACGAGGGCTCATTCCGCTCTCGTGAGGCTGAGCACGGCCGCTAGCTCACCCTCTCCCGCGCTCGGGAGAGGGTGATGTAGCGGCCGTGCTCAGCCTCACGAGAGCGGAATGAGCCCTCGTGCATGGAACGCGCACGCACCGGTAGCTGTGACAGCGCTGTAAAGCGCGTCCTATGGTAAAGATATAAACAACCGTTTAGAGTACCGTTGGTTGAGACTAGCTGAGACGCCAGAAAGTCTGGTCGGTACCATTTTGAGTGTTTGTGCGTATGGCGCGTGCTTTGCTCGCCTTCCTAAGTGACACAAACGCACGTGCTGGGCTGCGGAGATCGTGCGCAGGGCTGTGAAAGTGTCAACAAATTTAGAATCGCCTCAAGAGTGGGCTGGCGTATCTAGAGTGTGCCGGCCACCTGACGAACGCGCATAACTCCGCACCGTTTGATGCTATTCGCATTAACGTAGATAATCATTCCCAAAGGATGGGTTTTTTCTTGTAAAATTACAAAGCGTAGCTCTGTTTCTGTAAAAAAATTAAGGCCAAGAAACGCCAGGGTCAACGGCGGGCAGCAACGTAGACGACAAGGGTCCAGTAGCGGGGTATGTTTGGCGTTCGTATTGATAGATGGCGCTACCTCCTAATCGCGACGGCTCGCGACCACCGTTTGTTTATTAAAATAAATGTAATCTTTCTGAACTGTACCTTCGGTTAAAAAATGAATGCAAACAATAAAAGCAGAACTTAAAGTAAAAAAATGCATCTGCATAACGGCGGCGTTTTTGCTGCCAACGGATTTCGTTTGCGTGTCGTCTGCTTTCTTTCGCTGGTCGGCTGCACCTTCAGATGCTGCTCCCGACGCCATCTATCAATACGAACGGCAAACACAGCCCGCTACTGGACTTGGTCGTCTGGGTCGCTGCCCGCCATAGACCCTTGCAAGTTTCTTGGCCCTATTTTTTACTAAAAGAGAACTACGCTTTGTAATTTTATAAGAAAAACCGACCTGTGAAATACACCTTTGACGGAAAGTTTGGATGGCTAAGTGCAGGCGTCGATTTTTGCGGTCCATTTTAGATCGAGCCCGGTGACTTGAACCACCCTATATATATTAGTGATGGGCCGAACTTTTGCCGAATCGAAAGTTCGGCGCCGAATCTTGGGATTCGGCAAAAGCCGAACTTTGCCGAATTTTTCAAGAGATTCGGCAAAGATTCGGCAAGAATACATGGTTACCAGACTTATGTTGAAATTTAGTTTTTTTCTGGCGAAAAAAGGTTTTATGTTGTTTTTTCTTAACTTAACTGTGTCAATATGCATTACATGTTGCATTTATTACTAAGTAAGCTGATATTCTACAAGATAATTGTATCGGTGTCGTTTTTCCGTGTTTACTGGCAATTTTAGAGTGACTTCTAGCAGAAGTGGCGTGACAACGAGGTTGGGTGGCAGTCACGAATCACGCTACGAGAGTTTCGGTTTCGAGGCATTATTAGCGCAAGCCTGCTATGCAGGGGCGGATTTAGAGGGGGGGGGTCCGGATGTCCTGACTCCCCTCTTGATTTCTGCATGTGTAAAATTTAGGGCGGAAAACGAGAGAGAGGGGGAGGAGTTCCTAAACAAATGGTACGCTGACCAACATCTGACCCCCTCCTCAGGAAATTCCTGCATCCGCCCCTGCCTGCATGTGTGTGTACAGTGTTAAAATGAGGACAATAACGCTGCGTTCTTGCTTTCTCTGAGACTTACCGCTCTGTGCGCGAAAACGAATGCAACGGTTGCTGAGCCTTCACCAGAAAAGTCAATATTATTATTGTAAATATGCATGTTCTTCGATTTGAGTCACTTGACGTCAGCTTTGCATGAAAGTGTGCGTCCCATATTAGCGACGTCTCGTTTTTAACGTTTAAACTGTTAGTTTCTGGTGTTAGGACAAACACGAACGTTTAGAAAGATAGGGAAAGTTAGAGACGTCGGATGCGCAACGTCGAGCATTATAGTTCTGTGTTTAGTTTTATGAAGATACAGGAAAATCGCGAAATAACGCGGGTTGAAAAAACACTCAGTCAACCAATCATTCTTTATTTGCACAATATAGTAAAACAGGGGAAGCGTGCGCGGCTGGCAGAAAGGTTACAAACAGCTAGACGTAGCAGCAGACGGACACACGCATACTTGCTCGGACGCCGACAATAGCAGAGCATTGCTATAATTGCGAGGAGTGCTTTAAAGTAATTGTCGGCCAATGTTTCAACTACCTCGTTGCATCAGTGGTTTTACATACTAAGGGTAATGCGTTTATTTAAACCGTAACAGAACGGCGCAGCGCGATGCACGCTGCGTCGTAGGTTGAGAGAGTCTGAGGAGGCGCCCGCGGTAACAGCCGTCTCCGTGAACGAAACTTGATCCGTGCGAGCGGGCCTCGGTCGGCGGTTGGACTTCGCACGATAGTTCTTATGCGCGTAGACGCAGTATGTAGCTGGGCGCGCCACCGGATACTAGCAAATATATCAAGTGGAAATGTCAAATTAAAATCACGTCATCCAGCATGTACCGCATCATTTTTTACTTGCGCAGTGCACTGCGTAAATTACTGGTCGATCTTCTATTCTTGAGGCAGAAAATATTGAAGAGTAACCACACTCGCTCACAAACACAATTACCGTGTTGCCTACTCACTCCACACCTCGCCGTAACCACTGGTTGTACTCAACGAGCTTGAGTTGGTTGTACAACGCTGCACCACCGTGCACTGCACGATAGTAACCGCACGACTGCACGGCGTCCATTTGCAATCCACGGCCCCGTAGCTGCCGTAGCGTTCTCGCGCGTGCGCAGACATTTGCCGAATTTTTGCCGAATCTTTGCCGAACTTTCCTTCAAAAGTTCGGCATTTGCCGAACTTTGCCCAATCTGAAGTTCGGCAGATTCGAGTCCATCACTAATATATATATATATATATATATATATATATATATATATATATATATAGAGAGAGAGAGAGAGAGAGAGAGAGAGAGAGAGAGACAGAGAGAGAGAGAGAGAAAGAGACAGGGAGCTTTGCTGTCAAAGGTGCACATACCCTGCAATGAAATCATTTCCTGAACGACAACGGTCCTGTTGCTGAGTGTGTTTTGACATGCTTGTTTCAAAGCGGGTGGCTGGTGAAAGTGTGCAAAAACTCACAATAAACGTTTCTCTCTCTCTCTCTCTTTGTGTGTGTGTGTGTGTGTGTGTGTGTGTGTGTGTGTGTGTGTGTGTGTGTGTGTGTGTGTGTGTGTGTGTGTGTGTGTGTGTGTGCGTGTCGTGCGTGCGTGCGTGCGTGCGTGAGTGAGTGAGTGAGTGAGTGAGAGTGATATATTTGCGATTGTTAACTTTTCGAAGTGCGCGACTTCAGTAAACGACCTTGTAGCGGACGAAAGTCTTTAGATAGGACGTTTCTTTCGTTCAGCGACGTCTTAGCAAGCATGCCGGTTTTCGTTCTAGCTTGGCGAGAACGAACACGGCAGGCTACCGCCCACAGCCAACATGGTCGTGACAGCTCTTACGAAAGCCGACCACATGGAAGCAAGCGCACAAACCTCGAGTTCTGAGTTACGTAGGGGTGGGTTCTAGTCACAAGACGTAACTTTGTGCACTTCAATCGACACCTTTGGCGCTCATACAAGACAGCATTAGATAAGAGTAAGGAAACTGCGTAGCATGCAAGCCGACCGAAAACAAGACATGTCCGTCTCACCTGCTGTACTCTTTCATGCCCTTTGCAAACCAGAAGACGTTACGATAGAAGGACGTCATTGTTGGCTGTATTCTTATAAGAGATGTTATGCCATGAGCACTACCATGTCAGTGACCTTTACTACGCCGCCAGGATAATACCGATAAACTTTTTTTCTGTTTACGAGAGCGACAACAGTCAACAACAGCAGACTACGACCCATAGTTGCCCGGGAAGAAAGCGCAAGTTCTGTTTAGACGCCAAACGTGGGCCTGAAATTGTGGGATTTTCATCCCACAATTTCAGGATGGTAAGTTCTCAAACGGCCCAACTTGTTTGAATTGCCGATTATAGCGAAATTGAGCAACTACTATTAATAAATGAGTTTTAAAAATGACTGAAGCCTCCGTACTGGATGGTAGCTTGCGTCACCTATGCGTCACCTAACCACTAACCACATTCCTTGCGAACGCCCCCGCCCCTCTTTAATACGCACACACAAACAATCATACTGGGCAGTACGCTTGTTAAATGTCTCGTGATTAACATGCGATTGAATTAACGATCATCTGTCGCCATGTTAATCACGAGAAACATGTTGTGGCAGCATCGCAAATTCCTTATTTTTGCGCCCCCCCTCCCCTCCCCTCACTCCCAAGTTTCGTGCGCCGAGATCTGAAAGTTAATACGGATGGACGCCACGCGCAATTCAGAACTTCTCCAATCCTACGCTTTTATCGACGTAAAAAAAAATAATACATAAAACAAAAGAAAAAAAGATTGTGCCTGCGCCCCCGGGAGGGCTCGAACCTCCAACCTTTCG